>CAUYUJ010019082.1:771625-803822 GCA_963575745.1 Prorocentrum cordatum
CGTCGCCGCCGTCGTGGTCGACGACGACAAAAATCACCCCCCACAGGCGGCGCGGAGGCGGTCCACGCGCTGCCTTGGTGCGCCCCGCCCGGGCGCCGCCCCCGCGCGCGGCCGCCTTCTCCAGGCCGGGGGGCGCGCACATGGCCTCGCGTCGACCGGTCCAGCCACGCCACGAAGGAGGGACCGGGGATGGAGGAACATCGAGGATCGGGGCGGCCGCCGAGCGCGCCCCGATACTCCTCGATCCTCGATGGACGCCTCCGGGGCCCCGAGAATCTCGACAGGGACCCAAACTTCCAAACCCTCGTTCTTCGACGCTTCCTGGAGGAAGAGGGGGCGGGAGGGGGAGGGGGAGGGGGAGGGGGAGGAGGGGGAGGGGGTGGAGGAGGAGGAGGAGGAGGAGGACGAGGAGGAAGAGGAGTACGCAGCATAGAAGGGAACCGTCGCGCATAACACAAACGGCCACTTTCAAAGGGCCCACTGCCTTGGCAGCGGGCCGAGCGCTGCTCGCGGCACCACTCGGTGCCCACCCAAGGGGGGTCGCGGCGGAGAGGCGCCACAACGCAGCTGTGCAACAAATAAGTGAAAGCGAAGAGCTTAGATTTGTGATGAATTCGCGAATTAATCAACATGCATTAGGCGTCTACGCGAAGCCAGGCGACCTCTGGGTCGGCAACTTGCAAACGTCTCTGCCCCGAGATGCTCTCAAATCGGTGCAGATCGGCAGGATGCCTGTTAGTATTAAACCTGTGGATGTGGGAATGACCTCGCTTGGAAACTGGGGGCGGGGGGCACGGGTCCAAAAGTGAGGACGCTCTCCCCATAGAAATCCCTCCACACAACAGACAAATGACAACCTTGCCTGGGGCCACGAAGAGTTCGTGCCCCCTGGCCGCGCACGGAGGAAGGTCACCTTGCTCGGGCAGCTCGGCCACGGGACGCGCACTCGGCGCAGTCGAGCCCCACGAAGGGGCAGGCGGCGGGCCTTGCACGGCGGCTTAGGCTCGTCGGAGGAGCGAGGGTGAATTCGATCGGCAGCAGCAGAGGCGGCAGCGTCGACGTCGCTTCGGAAACGCACCCTTCTCTCGCCTGCGAGCGGAAAAGCATCAGAGGCGAGGCCAGCATGACGTATGCGCGGGGGGAACTCTCTCCGCGATCGGCTCCGAAGCGGCTCTGGGTACCCTTCGGGGGGCCTCGGGCGCGCTCGGATCCCGTCCGCAACTCCTTCCCGCGAGACCCCCCCGCCCAATCTATCGCGAGCAGCGAGCTTAGCTGGACAGACTCGGCGCACCAGCATCTTGCGTTGGGCCTCGGAGCAAGTGTTGCGGCCGCAAGTGAAACATCTCCAACCACCACGCACAGCATACATAGTATGCAAACAGTTTTGAACTTGACCAGCACCCCCCTCCGCCCGCGACAACCGAAGGCGACGACGTTCGTGGAAACGTTTCTGGCCAGGGGGGGCGGTCCGTTCCATGTATAAAGTGTGTGCTTTGGCCATCAAAACAAACGTTTTCTTGACTGACAACGCTGAAACGAGCTTTCACGGCCTTCACCTGGGCATGCGGAGCCGCGTGGAGGCCCCTGCCTTGGACGGCAGCAATATCGGCCCACCGATTCCCTCGGGCCTCAACAGATCGACCTGTCTGATGGCATGGCGTGAAAAGAATCTTCAAATCTGGGCTCAGTCCTCCAAGATCCTCTATTCTCGTCCAAGTCTTGGTCCACAGATCTGCGCCCGGTCGGCGCGGCCAGCAGCGCAAACGTTTGCCTCTGGCAAGACCCTGTGGCAGCTCGATGAAGTCGGCCCACACTGACACTGGAAACAGAGCCACCTTGAGGAGCTGGGCAACCGCATGCATCTCGGCTCGCGGGCTGCTCTGTATTGGGCCAGGCAGAGCCCCAAAGACGCGCATCTCGACGGTCGATTCTGCGACTCGGGCGAAGCCCCACCCCGCGCGGGTGGCCTCCTTCCAATAGTGGCACTTGTGGCACGCCCCGCCCGTAAAGGCAACTCCTGACACAACCGAACAATCCCCGCATATGGAATGCCACCCCTTCGGGTTGTCACGTGGCGGTACTCCGGGCAGAAGAGCCTTGGAGTAGAGGCCGCGATTCCAAAACCAAGCAGTGGTGGTAGGATATGGCAAAACCTCGATGTCTGCGCCGTTGTAGAGCGAGTTCCCCCCGTCCCCCGTCGCATCACATACCCAAGGAATATGGAAGCAATCAGCTACAATGCGGGCGTCTAAAGTACATGTGGGGCTGTCAACATAGCCGAGGGAATGGCGACGGACAGGCGGCCAGAATCCACCCATGGCCAATGCGCGAAGTGCGCCCGCCTGCTGGAGAGACAGAACGCGAGGGCGCTCGGGGCCCTCATTTCCACGGGCCCGTTGAAGGACGGCCAGTGCAGGGTCCAGCCAGTAGCCTGTTGGTGTCTTGGAGCCCAGGTGCTCAAAACCTCGGTTGGGCCCGCTGGCCCAGTCGATCCACGACCCCCGCGCTGCGGCTTCGCAAGCAAGGTACTTGAGCGCACGGGGAGAGAAAGTCCTCGGGTCCAAAACGTCTCCAAGGTCAGTCCGAACATGCAAGGCCGAAGGCGCAACCCATCCAAGCTATGTCATAGCAAGTACCGCGGCCCCTGCAGGTCCTCCAGCGCGCCCCCAAGGATGAGCAGATTGCAGCACCGCTGGCGCCGTGCGCTGCCACGCCTGTTGTAGAGTGCCGTGGTGCCCCGAGTCCCAACATAGAAGGCCCCGCTGGTATATAGGGTCGACCCAAGCCGTGATTGAGGGCCCTGCGATCCCCCACTGCGAAGGAAAGACGATAGCCAAGCAGAGCCCCCCTTCCCAGGTGCATACCACGAGCCCCTGAGGGCCGCGCGCATAGCCCGTGCAAATTGCGGCGGCGCTCCGTGTGCGCCCGCGCCATGCGTCAGAGCAGATGGGATCGCAGCCTTAGCACATCGGCAAGCCAACTGTCCTGCCCTCTTGATACGTCGGAGTCGTGTTTGGCGCCTCTGCATCTTGCGTAGTCGACTACGCAGGCGTGAGAACTTGAGAGATTTCCCTGGTGATGCCTCCACGCCGAGAACCTCCAAATAATCGAGGGAACGATTTCCCAGATCAAACAATACCCGACACACCCGCTTCGCAATATGCATGTAAGTTGCTGTGACTGTCATCTTCCTCTTGGCGGGAGCCAGTTGTAGATGCTGCAATGCATCGACCACCCCTGGCAAAACCTGGCAGGCATGTTTCGGCATCCGTTCCCGGCTGGCCACGATCTGCATCGTGAGACCGTCAGCGCACACATGCAAAGCCATATCGACCGAGACCGAGGATGTCGCCAGATCGCCGAGGGGGGTGAACATGACCAGCTATAGCATGTACATCGCCAAGCTACACCCAGGCAAGACTCCCCGATATGCCCAAACACCTCCCGAGTAAACTCCTGACCACGAAAATCTACGAGGGGCGACATACATATGTAAAGCGAGAACCAGTAGGGGCCAGGGAACCCGCGTTGGAGCCCCGCGCGCACGATGATAGCGCACCCCACGCGACCGAAGCACTTCTCAATGTCAACAGTGGCATGTACACACACAAGGTCGTCGCAGCGCATATTTTTCTGAAGCGGGCGCGCCTCTCCATGAAGCAAGACCCGCGCTGCAACGTCTGTCGTCGCACGGTTGGCGCCCAGCGCCAAGTTGTCACGACCGAGCAGATTCGCCCAGTCTCTCACAAAATCCAATCGGGCCTTGGCACGCAGGCGATATGGCGAAACCAATAAGGCGATCGGTCGGTAGCCACCTACAGGCTTCTGTAGTAGGACTATGTGCACCTGCTGCATGTATCTAAGCCATGCTCCCCACTGTTCACACACGTAGAAGAAATGCCCCGAGACTGCCAAAGCCTGATCCGACACAAGGGCCCAATGAGGAGGCCTCCAAGAGTCCGCCCCCGCAGCGGTTCTGACGGGGCAGGACTCGGCGGCCTTGCGGAGCCTGGAGGTCCCAATGGGCGGCGCGCGAAGCCCAATATCCCGCAGACGGTTGGGTTCATCTTGCAGGGGCTCAAGCGAGGTCGGTGCACCTCCCCCGCCCCAGGTGCCCCCCAAAAAATCTCGCTGCGCATTGGCCACATCGTCGTCGTAGTTGGAAGGGGCCCAAGGAGGTGTGTACCTGGCTGAGCTGCCACCCTTTCGGTTTCGTCCATCTATGAACTGGCTTCGGGCGATTGCTCAAGCTGTCGCGTAGCCACTGCGAAAGAAAACCCTTGCCACGAGCGCGTGCCACGCGTTGTTCCCCACTGACCCGCCAGCGTCGCAAGGCTCGCTGCAACCGCTCGAAGCGCCGGAACATGCATCCAAGTGGGTTGCGAAAAGATAACACTGAGGTAGTATGCAAGCTCGGCCAGGCGCATTGCTGGCATCACTTGCGCCAAACGCGCAAGCCGTCCTTTCCCAGCAATGAGATCTCGTAGCGGTTGCCACGCTGAATGATGCTTGGCTTCGGGAATCGACCCGTGCTTGCGCGCCGCGCGGGCAAGGTCCTCAACTCGGCGCTGTAGCGTCAGTAGAACACGAGAGTATGTAGTGCCAGCAGGCTTGTGCTGCGATAAACTTCAGCCAGCGATGCTGCGATGGTATTCGCGCCCACTTCCGCGCCCAGCATGCTTGGAAGGATCGTCGCACGGGAAGAGCGGGAGCAGCTCCTTCCCTACCCCACGGCACACTGCTTGACACATGTTATCAAGGCGATCTTGTCTCGCATCATCCGTCCCAGAGATGTGCATCGGCCTCCGTGAGTCCCATCCAAGAACAACCAGGATGCCCCAGCTCAACCGCATTCGCAAGAGGACCGTCGTCGCTTTCCAACAGTGGTAAGCATGCTGGCTTTGGCGCGCATAGGCTCGGGGCCTTGAGCCCGACGACCTGCGGGGCTCTGGGTCGGGGCCCGACGCCCACGGCCATCGGGTAGCGCGGGCGGGCAGGGCAATCCGCAACCCGGCGAGCGCGCGCCATCTCCGCCGCCAGGCTGCTGCTGGCAACCCAGTAATCTAGAAAAGTATGTTCACCCGTCTTTGCCACTCTGAGCGAGCTCTGTGAAGCAACGACCAGATGGCCGTCAATCTTCTCAACAAAATTGGACTCGCTCAGCTTAGTCGGGCTCATGTTCCAGTCCGCCGCGACATGTACGGGGCGTGGTAGTAGCATAGCACCAAGCCTCTCCGGTCGAGAAGCATTGTCCCCTCGCAGAGCTAGGCCTTGCTCTAAGTAAAGAGAGCAGGCCACAAAACCGCCGCGAGGGCCTGCGTGGACAAAAACACCCACGCACCAGCTCGGCACAATCACATGTCGAATGCCTGCCATGGCGTCGAGGTAGGTCGTGCCAATGTGATGTCGCATGAAACAGCCTGCACCAGCCATCGGCTTACCAGTTGGGCCCAACACGCAATCAATAATGAATGCCTTCCGACCGTGGCGATGACACCACTCTTCGGCTTGCAGCTCAACACCCCCTGCGAGGCACACCTCCTGAGATGCCACGAGTAAAGGGCCACCAGCACCATCCTCCAGGTAGTCCTCGAGGCGTGCCCATCTATTGGCGTTGTAGGTGGAGCTGGTAAATTGTCTGCGAGACGCCGTCCTGGGAGCGCGCCGTGCAGCTCTCGGCGGCATGCGTTGCGCGGAGGCCATAGTAACTGAAACCTCCCACCCACCACGCGGCATCCAATATCTGTGGTAAGTGAATGCCCAATCAGCTTCCTATAGTATCCATCGCACCGCCTGAGAGCACCGTGCCCCATGGGTGTGGTTGAGCGTTCGGATCGTGAGCCGCTCCTGCGGGGAGCGAGGCGACGTCGCACGGCGTCGAAGGGGTTGGCGTTGGAGTAGTAGCCGCCGCTGTCGAGGCGCCCGCTGATGATGCAGCGCCCGCTCCGCTGCCCGCCGGTTCTCTCACGCTCGCCACCGAGCCCAAGAGCTCTTTGGCCTGCTGCTCCAAGGCGCCGAGCATGGCTTGCTGGTGGCCCGCCAGCAAAGCTCCTGGAACACCTTGGGCCACCGTGACCAACCGCTGAACTGCGCCGGATAGTAGGCGTGGGGGGGGGGGCCACCGTGCTGGATCCTGTTGACGCCATGGCCGCAGCTTGTGCCAGGTGACCCTCCTGCTGGATGGCGGTGAGCTCGGCTTTGGCCGTCTCCAGTAGTTTCCGCTCTGCGGTGAGCTTGGACTCCATGTCGGCGACGCTGGCAGTGCGCTCGTCCACCTCCTTGGACTTGTGGTTGGGGCGGTCGAGGCTACGTCGGAACATGTCGTCTGGCGTGCGGTGGGACTGCTCCTCTGCCTCGGCCGCCTGCAACTCCTTCTTGGCCTGGATGAGGAGCGTGGAGTCGTCGGCCAAGCCGAGCTTTCGTAGTGCATCGAACGCCCGACGAGCCCTGACCACCGCACCTCCTGCTGAGATGTCGGCGGCATCTTTGTCGTCAGACTGTCGCCCTTCCGCCCCTGTAGCTCGTGTGCGTGAGGGAAGCCTGGACGAGGAACGCTGCTTCGGGATGAAATTGGGATCGGAAGCGCCTCTCTTGTCACGCCCGCAACGGTAGCAATTAGACTGGCTTGATTTAGGGCGGGGTTTTCGGACTCAACTGACTCAACCTGTTTTTGCATCATCGTCATCATCATCGCCATCATCGTCGTCATGATATTCATCATCGTTCGCGTCATCGCCAACATCATCACCATCTCCTCATCATCGTCATCATCATAATATCCAGCATCATCTCCTCGTCATCGTCATCATCATGTAGTGATGATGATGATTAAATCAAGACCCGCATGACGATGATGCTGATGATGATGATGACGATGATTATGAAGCCGATGATTGCGATGATGATGGCGATGAAGATGATGACGCGGATGATGCTGATGAGGATGACGATAACCTTCTTTCGGACTGCGCGGGCCGTGCTGAGTACTAATCGGAAAGCCCCACAGCCTCCGTGGAAGCGGGCCACCGCATTTCGTCAAGCACCTCCGTGAGGTCGGGCAGCGCCACGGGGACCCGCGCCAGGTGATCGGCCACGACGTGGTTCACGGGGTTGAAGAACTCCTTCGGGCCAGGCGTGGCGTCGATCCTGCGCGCCCTGAACTCCCGAAAGACGTCGGAGCGGATCATGACGGCGATCTGCAGCCTGCTGTCGTCTACGCGCTGTTGCAGCTCGTGGTGGGTCGCGAAACAGTCCTGGCAGTCCACGGAGGCGTGGTGGTGCACGTTGTGCTCGAGGGAGGACAGGGTGCCCATGTAGAAGGGCCCAGGCTTTTGCTCGAGGGTGACGACCCTTCCGCAGGAGGCTGTGCTCGAGGGTGACGCCCCATCATGTGCTCCCAGGACCCCTGGGATCCTCACTTGCACGGAGCGCGTCCCCAAAATCGTCACGGCCGAGTGCAACAGGGAGCATCCGCCATCTGTGTGCCAACCATCGTCCAGTGCGCCTGGTTGCATGAGCTGGATCGATGCGTACGCGAACGCGTTGTCGGCGAAGTGCTCTGTCATGATGGGCTTTCCGTTCTGCTCGACGATGGCAGGTGGCATGCCGTCGGCTTTGACAGCCTCGCGCATTTTGTCTCCCAGCTGTTGCAGCCACGGGCGCATCTTCTTCCGCAGCGCTCGCGCGAAGGCGGCCATGTGGGGCGAGGGGGTGATCTGCAAATTCCCGTCCTTGTTGAGGCTGCGGCACTTCGGGGGGCTTTCGTCGTCCACGATGCCTGCGACCTCTGTTTTCAAGCCCTTTGCCGCCTCGTCGCCTCGGACGCATTTGGAGACGGTTGTTCCCGTGTCCAGGCGCTCCTCGGCCAAGTTCTGCCAGCACGGGTCTCTCTGCAAGAAGCGGAGCAAGTCTTGGTCCAGCTCCGCCCCCGCCATCGTGCCCGTGCCGTTTTTCCCCTGCACCATGGAGATGCGCACGTCGAGCTGGGCGCCAGCCGGCTGCAGGAAGCGACGAGCCCTTAGACGACTGATTGTCGCTCTGGCGCCAGGGTGCCAAAGCAGGCAGCTCTCGGCGGCCTTCAACAAGTCTGGGGGGCAGTCTGCAAGTTCGTCAACGGGCCAGCGTCCTCGGCCGTCGAGTGCCTTCGCCGTTTCAGCCTTTAGCCAATCCTCGCCCGACCGCTTGAACCACTTCTCAAAGAAAGGCAGGTTGTCCAGCCACGGGGCGGGTTCCTGGTCCTCGTACTTGTGGAAGTCTCCCGACCTGGCTCCTTGCCTGGGATCCCCAAGACCTCCCTGCAGAAAACCACGAAGTCTTTCGGGTGCCCCCCTGGAGGATGCCCGAGCGCGCCGCAAGGCTCTGGTGGTTGGAACAACACCTTGCGCGTGTACAACTCCGCCATCAGGCACCCGATGGACCACATGTCCAGGTCCTCTGAGTAGCGCTGGTTCCCCAAGAAAACGTACACCGCTCTGTAAGTGGGCGCGCATACTCCGAGGTCATCGCAGGTCGGGCTGTAGCGCAGTTTCCTCTTCAACCTGCCGTGGGGATCCGCCATCTCCACACAGCCGAGGTCGGCGAGCACCACCTGCGGAGAGGGGCGGATGGAGGAGAGGGGAGCTCTAACATGCTATGTTAGAACTCCCTGGGAGCTCTAACATGGCACGTGATACCATGTTAGAGCTCCCAGGGAGCTCCTTGGAGCTCTAACATGGCATGTGAGAGCTCCCTGGGAGCTCTAACATAGCATGTTAGAGCTCCCTGGGAGCTCTAACATGGTATCACGTGCCATGTTAGAGCTCCATGTGAGCCCTGACCACTCGGGATCTTAGTCGAAGGAACGACGATGATGACGAGGATGGCGACGACGACGACGAGGATGACGAGGACGACGATGATGACGAGGACGACGAGGACGACGACGACGAGGACGAGGAAGACGACGACGAGGACGACGAGGATGACGAGGATGACGAGGACGACGAGGACGACGACGACGACGAGGACGAGGAGGACGACGACGAGGACGACGAGGACGACGAGGGCGGCGAGGACGACGAGGACGACGAGGACGAGGAGGACGAGGAGGAGGAGGACGACGACGACGACGGCGACGACGACGGCGACGACGACGACGAGCGCCTTGAAGGAACTCGGGGTCTGCCAGTCGAACTGCAGCTTGCTCTTTGGGCACGGCGCGACGGGATCCCATTCGCCAAGCTCACGTGATACAAGTGCCTGCTTCTCGAAGCAGCCGCGCGTCTGCGGCGATCCTCGCATCAGGATGTTCGCGGGCTTGATGTCGCAGTGAATGAGGCCCCTGTCGTGCATGTGCTGGGGCCCTTCGAGAACGCCGTTCAGGACGTTGCGCATCCTGTCTGCGTGAAGGAGGACTTCTTGAGGAATTGGCGGACATCGATCTCGAACAACTCGTACACGAGGCCGATGTGCTCCGTCTATTTCCAATCTATCCTTGGTACTGACTGTTGCAGTTCTCGGTGTGCTTTCTTCGGGGCCGTTGCAGTTCCTGGGCGCAACCTCCTGAGAAGGCCCACGTCGAGTAAGCGAACGAGACGCGGGTGCGTGCCCACAGCACCGTGGCGAATGACCTCATCCAGAGCCCCTCCGATGGCATCCGCATTGAACCCCTTCTGCGCATCGCTGGGGTCGCCCCGCAGCATCTTGATCGCAAGGCCAGTCTTGTCGCCCCGTCGCGTGCCCAAGTAGACCTTGCCGAAAGAGCCCTGACCGAGCTCCCCTCCTTCCCACTGCACGTCGTACTCGAGCGGCAGGTCCTCGCACTTGCCCTTCTGTTTGTTTCGTGCGCGTGCCCGACCGCGTCGAGCTTCAGCACAAGTAGATTCACACGACCCCCGTCGTGGGACACCGCTCTCGGACCAGCAGACCCGCGACGAGCAGCTGTCGGTTGCGTAGGCTCCGATACCCCGTCCGCGGCGGGAGCGAACACCTTCCCCAGCGCGTCCTCTAGGGTTTCGCCTGCGACACCGTGGCCCTCGGCGGCAGCTGGTTCATCTTCGGCAGCGCTAGCTGTTCCAGCTCATTTCGCGCACCCTGGCACCCCCGCAGGCATGCTCACAAAGTCTTTCCAGTTGGCGCCCAGCGCAATCTTGAGGAGCCGCGTGCAGGTGTCATGCGAAACTGGCTTTGGCCACGTCAACACACAGCTGTTCTTCGTTACCTTCTCCAGCGTCACTTTTGCGGTCGGGGCCCCTTTTGCCACCCTGGCCATGCTATTGCTGCAGGTCTCCCTCAACTTCTTGTCGATCGTGTCGTTGTTCGACCCGTCACCCTGCAAGTAACAGCCCCACTTGTAGAAGAGAACCTTTTTCCTGTCGCGACCGCTGCCGCCCGAGGCAACCATCGCCGCGGAGGCCCGCTGACGGCAGTGTCGTCCCTGCGGGCCCGCTAAGTTTCAGTGAACCGAGACGCCTGCGGGCCCCTCCGCCCGTCCTCCTCCTCCCCCTGCGGCCGCTCCTCGGAGCGTTGCTTCCCGTGTCTTCCCTGCCCTGCTGCACCCCCATCCTGGCCCGCCCCTACAGAGCGCCGTAAGGATGCAAGGGCCTTGGCGGCATGGCATCTGTTGTTTATCCAGCTCCCCAGCTTCGGAACGGAAAGCGTAGGATGTAAGGGCACCCTTTGGCAAGGTAAGCATCCTGACTCTGCGCCTTGCCTGCGCCGTGGGCCGAGTGCGACGGATGGCGACGAAGGGATGACGGAGGACTATGTTCCTATCTGTACGCAAGGTGCCGTGCACTGCACAGGCCAGAATGTGGCGCCTGTCCCATTACGAGAACGGAGGCGACGCCGCCAGCGCGCGACTGTTGCAGTCCAAAGTCAAACAAGTGGCAGCTCCACGGGGACAGGAACGTGCGGGCTGGCTCCTGCGTCGGAGCGGTCGAATTATGTTGCAGCCTGTGCTCAAGCCTGTGCTCTGTTTCAGCCTGTCTTCGGCTTCTTCTTCTTCGAGGCCGAGGAGTCGTCTGAGGACGAGGAGTCTGAGGTCGAGGACGCGTCGGCGT
The DNA here is from genome assembly GCA_963575745.1 of Prorocentrum cordatum. NCBI lineage: Eukaryota > Dinophyceae > Prorocentrales > Prorocentraceae > Prorocentrum > Prorocentrum cordatum. Next base: position 782,665 of record CAUYUJ010019082.1, read on the forward strand.
CGCGCTTCTTACCCTTCTTACCGTTCTTATGTTCATCCTTCTTGTCCTTATTCTTATTATCCTTCTTGTCCTTATTATTGTCCTCCTTCTTGCCCTCCTTCTTGTTGTCGTCCTTCCCCCCACCCGTCGGGTCCTCCTTCGGGTCCTCCTTTGCCAGGCGCAACTGCACAGGGCGTGCAAGCAGGTCCTCGTTCACGAACACCATGGCGCTGCTCCCGAGCATGGCCTCGACGGCACGCCCCACGAGAAACGGCTCGAGCACCTTCGCGTGGTGGTCGTCGAAAGCCAAGGCCAACACACTGCGCCCGCTCTGGATGCAGCCGCGCATGCCTGCGCCGCCCGCAGGCGTGCCGAAGTGCACCCACCTGGGCTTCACCGCCTCGTGGCAGAGCTCCTTGAGGAGCTCGATGTCGTCGTCGTGCGGGAACCACGGCACCTCCGTTCCCGTGAGCTGGCGGTAGAGCTTCCGATGCTTCACGGCCGCAGTCACGAGGGCCTTCTCGGGGCGGACGGCTGTTGCAGCTTCGTCGCGCGCCTCGGCGCCACAATCAGCGCCCTCGTCCTCCTGGAGAGGGTGGCAGTACCCCAGCTTCTCTCGCTCCTCGGCCTCCACCTCGGCGACGCACTGGCCGACCATGCTGGCCAAGCTGGTCTCCCGAACCTGCTTGGGCACGAGGGCGTGGCTCTTCTGCGGCAGGACAGGCACGTTCCTCATCACTTCGCTGAAGAGGGGGCTGCCCGCGTCCACTAACTGCCTGATATTGGCCATTTGCTTCGGCTTCCTCCCCTTGTAGCAGAGCAACATGACCTCGTGCGAGCGCGAGTTCGCCAGGCCTCGCTGCCTCTGGAAGTGGCCGTACTGCTGCATCTGCTTCGTGTTGTAGGCGAGGTGGTATGTGACCGTGCGGAACTTGTTTGCGACGAGGATCTTCTGGATCTTCGGGAGGTTCGACTGCGCGCGGCCCGTCAGCACCCACGGCACGTCCCGTCCACCGACCATCAGCGGTTCCAGGGACTTCAGGTAGCGTGTGAAATCCTGCTCGTCCAGCGCGGGCTCACGGTGCGCGAGGCCTTGCCCCTCGAAGACGCAGCACAACTTCGCATTCTTGACATCGTAGAAGCCCATCACTAATGCATTATCTGTGAGGTTCTGGTATAGGCGTGTCATAGTAACCGAAGCGTTGATATCCATGGCGCTGCCCTCCGCCGTGATCATGACGACCCGCGTATCCAGCACGGTAGAGCACTGCTGCTCGCACAGCGCCTTGAAGTTATTCACGTCGCTCGGGGAGACGTCGATCTTCTTCTTGTCCTCGGAGGCCGCCTCCGCTGTTCCAGCGCCGCCCGCTGTTGCAGCACCGACCGTGTCGCTGTCTGCAGGCTTTTCCTCTGACGGTTCCTGGGGGTTTCCCACGAGGGAGTCGTGCGCGATCTGGAACTTCTCGAAGAACCTCTTGTTCACTCGCACGCTCCTGTGGAACTTGTCCACGTTGTAGCGCTCGGCGCACGGCTGGGTGAGGTCGCCAGAGATCTCCTGCTTGTAGAATTCCTGGCCTATTTCGAGGAAGTGTCATCGCCAGGCGCAGCGCCTCGGTCGGCAGTGACTGCACCCAGGTCGGGTCCTTGTCAGGCCCCTCAGTCTTCTCGAAGAACTTGAGCGGCGAGTCGAGGCATTGCCTCGCCATGACCATGACTTTTCTCTCGGCGGCGTTCTCCTGTGTGTCTGTTGTTTCAGTGCTGTTGCAACCAGTGCTCCCTTTGAACAAGTCTGGGCACTGTTTCAGAAAGTTCGCCACGTACTTCTTCGCCCACAAGATCTCGCCCACTACCTGGCCGATGGTGGAGGCGCTGTACGGGTCCTTCACGCTCTTCCGCCACATCCGCGTGTACAGGCTTTCCAAGACGTACCCCAGCGAGGTAGCGTCCGTCTTCGCGATGATCGTCCCAAGCTGTGTGGGCCTGTCCAGCAGATTGTCTCGCCCCCAACGGTTCACGGCGGCATCCAAAAGCAGCAATGCCCCCGGGCACTTTTCGAGAGCGAGCCAGTTGATCATGTGCGTCTTGACGGTCCTCAGGGTAGGGCAGTGCATAAGTCACCACTTTATGTTTTTTCTCCAACCACGCCTGCACCTTCTCTGCCGAGGGGTTCCCGCCACCTGGCCCGCCGCTCTTCAAGATTTCCGCCGCACGTGCCACGATGCGCATGAGGTTCTGGTTCTCGACCCCGAGGACATCGCGCAGGCGCTCGTGGCGGGCTCTCTGGTTGACAGGCCACTTGAACTTGTTCTCCTCGACCTCCTCAGCCGCGCGCCCCGGGATCAGCACGAAATCGAAGGGCCAATCCAGAATCAAGTCCTCCACCGCTTCTACGGCCTGCCTGTTGCCTTCCTCTTTCGCCTAGTAGTAGGCCAGCCAGACAGCGTTGACCACGACGTCACTGCCCAAACGCTTGAACTTGCCGATCTCGGGCACAGCGGTCTGGTTCACGTTGGTGATCATGATGGGGACCTCGAACCCTTTCTCAACCTGCTTCGGGATGTTCCAACGCCTGCCACCCTTGACCTTGCTTAGCGTCTCCACGATGCGCCGCTGTGGGTTACCCTGGGCTGTGCACTCGACGTCGCCAGCGCCCTCAAGAGAGTCGTTCGCTGTTTCAGCCGCGTCGTCCGTCGGCACGTTCCGCATGAACGTGTCCGCAGCCACGTTCTCCACCTTGCCCGCCGTGATATTCTCCTCCAGGAAACTGTTGTCGATGGGCGCCGTATACGCCAGGTTCAGATAGGCATTCCTGCGCTCGCCCTTCTCGTTGCACTCCTCGATGATCCTGGCGAGCTTCTCCTGCAAAGGAGTTCTCTCCTTGCTGTCCAGATTCGAGATCTTCTTCGACTGGCCCTCCTGCGACTTGTCTGGCTTCTCCCTCTTCGGCTTCTCGGCCCTCTCGGCGACGCGCTTCGGAACGGTCTTGAGAAGCCGTTTGAAGTCAATCTCGATGAGGGGGGGAAACCTTGTCGGCCCAGAAGTCCTTGAACGGCTGCGCCGCGAAGCCGCTCGTCGCGCTCAGGCGGGCTGGTTCAGCTGCGGGCTGGCCGTTCCGCCTCGCGCGCCTGTTGCAGGTCGGGCAGGAGCCGTGGTGGGAATGGAATTGGGCAATGGTGGAAGAACAGGGGCCGTTGTAGCCGATGGAACGTCCAGAGGGCGGATAGGAAGCAGAGCGAAAATAGCCGCAACCAATTCTAGACGAACTCACGGATGTCGGAAGTCGCCCATTCCCTCGAAGCAATGCGAAGATTAATGCATTTTCAGCGAGCGAGGGCGCCAAGAGCCTGTCGAGTTCTCCCCAGATGGCCTACCAGCTCTCGATGGGTGGGCCCAGAGATTTTGCAAGACCCCAACGGCACCAAGAAATTCTAACTACCCTAAGGGCCTCAAGAGGAGATCCCAGAAATTCTATCTCCCCACAGGGCCTCAAGAGAGATTGCCAGAAATTCCTCGCCCCTCAGGGCGTCAAGAGGAGATCCCAATCTTCAACACACTCACTTTTTGAGTCCCAGTAGATCCAGAACCCCATAAATCTGTTATGCTTTCGAGATTCGCTGCCAGGCCGAAGGTTTCGACTGACTGCGCTAGCCGATAGAACAGAGAACAGCTACAGCGCGCCCCCCCTCCCCCCCCGCCCTCGCGGCGGACAGCGTCGGATAATTCATGTAGTCGGGGGGGGGGAGCCCTGGGGGGGCCTGGAGCCATGGGGCGTTGATCCGATCGGCATAAGCCCGACACTTGCGCAAACGTCCAGTGGTGCCAGTGGGGGGGGGGGGGCGCGCGCTGCGGGGCGGGGGATGAGACGGCGCGCATGCTGCAGCCCACGCGGCCTCGCATCGAGCGCGCGCGTGGCATCGGGCCGACGGACCGTGGGAAGCAGCCGCGGGGGCGGCGTCCTGCAGGGCACAGAATGCAGATGAGGCCTAAGGATTAAGGGCGAGTCGGGTCGGGTCGTCGTCGCGTCGTCGTCGTCGTCACGGTCGTCGTCACGGTCGTCAAAATTTCTGATCATATCGCCTCGCCCCCATCTCCCCCCACCTCTCCCCCCCCCCCCCCCATCTACTCCAGAGCGCGGCGCGCGGCGGGCCCTCACCGCACTAACAGCACGCAAAATCGCGTTTAGTTTTGGGGTGGTGGCCGACGCGCATGCGAAGAAGGTTGCGCCTGCCATAGTGATCACCGCGGATCCCTGAACAGGGCGCGCAGAGCTTCCTGGAACATGCACGCTCAGAGAAGCCGCCGCACACGGTGCAGATGTCAACGCTGCGATAGCGGGCCATCGCGCGGCTGCTGTGGCACCCGAGCGCGCCAGCCGCGAGGGGCAAGATCCGGCGGAAGCGCGGTGCGATCCACGGCGCAGTGGCTGGCCAGCCGAAGTCGGCGGCCTCAGACCCCTCGGGCACCTCCAAGGCTTGCCCCGCTGGTGCCGGCGAAGGCAGCCCAGGCTGCCCAGGCTGCACAGCGACAGGAGGAGGCTGCCCAGCGGCAGCGACAGGAAGTGCTGGGGGTGGGAGTGGGAGTGCGGCCCCGGCGCCACCCGGAGCTGCAGCGGCGCCAACAGGGCCTGCGGCCGCTGCGCCACCACCACGAGCAGCTGGCACATGAACCGCATGCTGGAACACGGCGGCGGCCCCCGGGGCGCGCTGGTCGTCGCCGCCGCCGCCCACCGCGACTCCATCTCCATTGATGGTCACACCGCCCACCGCGACTCCATCTTCATTAATGGTCACGCGAGGCTGGAGCTGGATGTGAATCGTCGTCGACGGCCCGGATGCTGCCATCGCGGCCATCGCGGCGAACGTCGACGCCGCGTGGGCGCCTGAGTCCGAGGCGGGGGGGGGGTGCCTGCTCAGGCTGAGGAGGAGTGCAGCCGAAACACTGGACCTTCGCACTGCAGACGGCTGAGGCTGAGGCAGCGACACCGACGGACGGTGACGACGACGACGGGTCACGGGCCATGGGCCACCGGCCACGGGGGAGACCGTCGGACCGTCGGGGGGCGCCGCGCGATGACTCATCTGCGAGGGCCCTCCGTCGGGAGGCCCCTCGACCACTCGGCCCTCCCGACGGGGGTCGACAGCCAGGGCCCGAGAATCCGAAGTGCGAAGTGCGAGAGGGTCCCAGCAGGGAGGAGGAGGATTAGGATGAGGATCAGGATGATCAGGATGAGGATGATGAGGATTTTGAAGAGGAGTCCGACCCTGGGGAGTCCTCGGACCTCGGACCTCGGACGAGGGGAGCGGCGGGGCAGGGGTGGGGGGCATGGGGAATGAGGAGGCGAGGGCGACAAGGGAGCGGGCGGCGGAGGGGCAGGAAGAGGAGAGTAGCAGAGAGAATGGGGAGGAGGGGCCTTGCAATTTGGCAATTGGGTCCTTCCGGGATTCGCATGGTGCCCCCCCTTCCTCATCCCCCCCCACTGGGCCCCCCGCCGCTCCTCTACTCCTCCTCCACCCCCGTCCTGCTGAGGCCGCCTCAGGCCCGAGGACTCCTCGTCCGCCGGACTCATCCGCAATCCCCATCCGCATCATCCCTGGTCCACTGGTCGGCCCCTCGCGGACGCGACGCGGGATGGAAGGGCGCTGTGCGTTTCCGAAGCGGCGCCAGTTAGCGGACCAGAGCCGCGCTGGAGCTCTAACATCGTATGTTAGAGCTCCAATGGAGCTCTAACATAGCATGTTAGATTATGTTAGATCTCCCTGGGAGCTCTAACATCGCATGTTAGAGCTCCCAGGGAGCTCTGAGGCGGCGGCGGCGGCGGCGGGTAGGTTAGAGCTACCAGGGAGCTCTAACATAGCATGTTAGAGCTCCCAGGGAGCTCTAACATGCTATGTTAGAGCTCCCATGTTAGAGCTCCCTGGGAGCACTGACGTACCGAGCTCCAACGGACCTCCGACATCGGCTACCAGACGCCCATGCGAGGTCACTTGTCCTGCTGCTGAACTCACTGGTCCTGCTGCTTGTCCTGCTGCTTGAGTTCCTCCGCTTTCTGATCGAGCTCCCCGACTTTCATCTGCAGGTCCTGGAGCGCCTGTCCCTGTGCCCGCAGGAGGTCCAGAATCTGATCCATCGTCTCGTCCATGTTCTGTGCCATAAGGTTTGGAACAGCGTTGGTCAAGAAATTGAGCATCGTGGTGATAACGGTGGTTAGCCCGTCCTGCTGCTGCTGCTGCGTAAGCTTCTGCTGCCACTGCTGTGCTCCTGCTGTTGCAGCTCCTGATGTTACAGCTCCTGGTGACGCAGCTCTTGAGCTTTTCCAGTTTTTTCCAAGTGCTCTCTCCTGCAGCTGTTCCAGCTTCTTGCTGATGGCCTTCACTTTGCCATTGCTCTCTGCTCTCTCTGCTCTTGAGCTTGGGCTTCTTCGACGACCTCCAATCATCCGCTTCATCGTATTTCCGCTTCGGGGCGTAGCTCGAGTGGAGCACCACAGCGTTCATGATCTTAGAGCACCATGCGGCCTTCTTCTCATCAGAACCCTGTGGACAAGCATTATGCCACCAGAGATGCTTATTCGTTGCATTCTTGATGTGGTCCGCCGAAATCTGGCGCGCCGGGGCTGCCCATTTCTCGCGCGGTAAACAAAACCACCAGGGCTCCTTAGGTTCCCCACTCGTCTTCGAAACGTACTCGCGAACTTCTAGCCATGGCGCATCAATGGGCCCAGTGTCAGGGTCCATGATGACGGTTTCTGGACATGGGCCAGGCCCCCCGGCGCTGGCCCCCATTTCTGACATGGCAGCCTGCAGGCGCTGCAAGAAATGCCTTGAGCCGAAGTGCTTGCGCTACAGGAGAGCCGGGTGATCTGATGAATGGAACCAAGAAGGGTCCAGGAGGCTATTTTGTGGGTTCCCGAGGGGCAGGGCGATTTGAGGGATCCCCCTTCGTTGATCGATTTCCCTCACATGGTAGAGCTCCCAGGGAGCTCTAACATGGCGCGTTCGAGCTCCCAGGGAGCTCTAACATGGTAGGTTCGAGCTTCAGGGAGCTCGAACAAGGTATGTTAGATCTCCCTGGGAGCTCTAACATAGGATGTTAGAGCTCCCGTGGAGCTCTAACATGCTATGATAGAGCTCCCGTGGATCTCTACCATGGCATGTTAGATCTCCCATGGAGCTCTCACGTGCTATGTTAGAGCTCCCACGGAGCTGTAACATGCGATGTTAGAGCCCCCAGGGAGCTCTAACATACTCTAACATGCTATGTTAGAGCTCCGCGGGAGCTCTAACATGCCATGTTAGAGCTCCCTGGGGGCTCTAACATAACATGTTAGAGCTCCCTGGAGCTGTAACATGCCATGTTGGAGCTCCCTTGGAGCTCCACATTCCCGCCGCCGCCGCCTCTGCCCCTTAACCGCTTTGCAATCAATGCGTCACGGTTAAGACCCCCCTCTCGCCAGGGGGGCCTTAACCGTTGCGCAATCGATTGTCAAACGGTTAGGCGCTCCGCCGCCGCCGCCGCCACACCTTAACCGTTTCACAAATCGATTGCGCACGGTTAAGACCCCCTCTCGCCAGGGGGGAACCTTAACCATTGCGCAATCGATTGTGAAACGATTAAGCGCCGCCGCCGCCGCCGCCGCCGCCCCTTAACTGCCGTGCAATCGACTGCGCAACGGTTAAGACCCCCCTCTCGACAGGGGGGCCTTAAATGCTGCGCAAACGATTGTGAAACGGTCGGGCGCTCCGCCGCCGACGCCGCTGCCGCCTCCGCCCCTTAACCGTTTCACAATCGATTGCGCAACGGTTTACCCCCCTCTCGCCATGGGGGGGTCTTAACCGTTGCGCAGTCGATTGTGAAACAAAGTGCCGCCGCCGCCGCCGCCGCCGCCGCCGCTGCCGCCGCCGCCCCTTAACCGTTCCAACAATCGATTGCGCAACGGTTAAGACCCCCCTCTCGCCAGGGGGGCCTTAACCGTTGCGCAATCGATTGTCAAACGGTCAAGCGCCCCGCCGCCGCCGCCGCTGCCGCCGCCGCCCGTGAGCCGTTCGCAATCGATTGCGCAACGGTTAAGACCCCCCTCTCGCCAGGGGGGGGGTCTTGACCGTTGCGCAATCGATGGAGGACGGTTTTTTTTTACGCGCCGCAGCCTCCGCCGCCGCCGCCGCCGCGCTCCGCAACCGCTTAGCCGTTTCACAGTCGATTGCGCAACGGTTAAGACCCCCCTCTCGCCAGGGGGGCCTTAACCGTTGCGCAATCGATTGTCAAACGGTTAAGCGCTCGCCGCCGCCGCCGCTGCCGCCGCCGCCCCTTAACCGTTTCACAATCGATTGCGCAACGGTTGAGGCCCCCCCTCTCGCCAGGGGGGACCTTAACCGTTGCGCGATCGATTGTGAAACGGTTAAGGCCTTAACCGTTGCGCGATCGATCGAATCCTGGCTAAGACCCCCCCTACGAGGAGGGGGTCTTACCAGGATTCGATCGATCGCGCAACGGTTGAGACCCCCTCCTCTCCAGGGGGGGGTGCCTTAACCGTTGCGCAATCGATTGTGACACGGTTAAGGGGCGGCGGCGGCGGCGGCGGCAGCGGCGGCGGAGCGCTCGACCGTTTCACAATCGATCGCGCAACGGTTAAGACCCCCCCCTGGCGAGAGGGGAGGGGGTCTTAACCGTTGCAATCGATTGTGAAACGGTTAAGGGGCGGCGGCGGCGGCGGCGGCGGCGGGTTAGAGCTCCCAGGGGGCTCTAACATAGCAAGTTAGAGTATGTTAGAACCCCGCGGGGCCTCTAACATGTCATGTTATAGCTCCCTTGGAGCTGAAACATGTAATGTAAGAGCTCCCAGGGAACTCCCTGGCACCTCTCACCTAGCATGTTAGACCTCCCAGGGAGCTCTAACATGGCATGATAGAGCTCCAGGGAGCTCTAACATGTTATGTTGGCACTCCCAGGGAGCTCTAACATGGCATGTTATAGTATGTTATAGCTCCCTGGGAGCTCTAACATCGCATGTTAGAGCTCCAGTGAAGCTCTAACATAGCATGACATATTATGTTATAGCTCCCTGGGAGCTCTAACATCGTATGCTAGAGCTCCGTGGGAGCTCTAACATCGTATGTTAGAACTCCGTGGGAACTCTAACATGTCATGTTATAGCTCCCTGGGAGCTGAAACGTGTCATGTAAGAGCCCCCAGGGAACTCCCTGGCACCTCGAACCTAGCATGTTAGACCTCCCAGGGAGCTCTAACATGGAAAAATACAGCTCCAGGCAGTTCCAACATGTTACGTTGGCACTCACAGGGAGCTCTAACATGCCACGTTAGAGCTCCAACGGAGCTCTAACATAGCATGTTAGAGTATGTTAGAGCTCCCTGGGAGCTCTAACATCGCATGCTAGAGCTCCACTAGAGCTCCAATGGGGCTCTAACATAGCATGTTAGATTACGTGGGAGCTCCCTGGGAGCTCTAACATCGCATGTTAGAGCTCCGTGGGAGCTCTAACACGGCGGCGGCGGCGGGTAGGTTAGAGCGACCAGGGAGCTCTAACATAGCATGTTGGAGCTCCCAGGGAGCTCTAACGTGCTATGTTAGAGCTCTCATATTAGAGCTCCCTGGGAGCTCTAGCATACCGAGCTCCAACGGACCCCTAACATAGCATGTTAGGGTATGTTAGAGCTCCCTGGGAGCTCTAACATGGTATGTTAGAGCTCCGTGGGAGCTCTAACATGCTCGAACATGCGATGTTAGAGCTCCCAGGGAGCTCGAACATGGCTTGTTAGAGCTCCAACGGAGCGCTAACATAGCATGTTAGAGTATGTTAGAGCTCCCCGGGAGCTCTAACATGGCATGTTAGAGCTCCGTGGGAGCTCAAACATGGCATGTTAGAGTTCCCAGCCTCCTCGTCGGAAGCGGTCCCCTCGACTGGCTGGGATTAGGGTTGGTTTAGGTTGGTGTTTTTGATGTGTTTTTGATGTGATTATGGTCTTTCCTGTTGCTTGATGTTTTTTGATTGTGATTCTGACGATGTCCTGTTTTTCTGATTGTGATGATGACGATGCGTATGACGATGGTAATGATAAATTCGAATGGCGACTGTCCGATCGTATATATACAATCAACATCATCTCCATCACCATCATCACAATCATCCATCAGCATCATCACCACCATCGTCACCATCATCATCATCACCACCACGACGACGACGACGACGACGATGGCGGGGGGACGACATGCGGACGCGCCCAATGGGACGACGACGAAGACGACGACGACGGCGGAGGGGACGGCTCGATGGGAGCTCTAACATGCTATGTAAGAGGCCCCATCGATTATGGGAGGCAACTCTAACATGCTGTTAACATAGCAAGTTAGAGTATGTTGGAGCGCCGTGGGAGTTCTAACATCGTATGTTAGAACTCCGTAGGACCTCTAACATGTCATGTTATATATAGCTCCCTGGGAGCTGAAACATGATGTAAGAGCTCCCAGGGAACTCCCTGGCACCTCTAACCTTGCACGTTAGACCTCCCAGGGAGCTCTAACATTGCACGTTAGAGCTCCAACGGAGCTCTAACATAGCACGTTAGAATATATTAGAGCTCCCTGGGAGCCCTAACACCGCATGGTGGAGCTCCAGTGGAGCTCCAACATAGCATGTTAGATTATGGTAGAGCCCCAATGGAGCTCTAACATCGTATGTTAGGGCTCCGTGGGAGCTCTAACATGATATGTTAGAACTCCGTGGACGAACGAAGCCAGCGCCTGAAATGAATATAGCAACACCTGCTCCCAAAACGAAGTAGTCGAGGATCGAGCTCGAGGTGGGGCTCCGACGGGTGGGCGATGTGGGGGCCATAAGGAGCATACCCAATTTGCGAACAAACCCAGAGCCTTCCAAAACTCCAGGAGCCATATTCCAGCCCCCATACGCCGCGTCAGCGCGGCGAAAGAGCCAGCGCGCGAGCCAGGCTGAACGCCTCCGACATCGGCTACAAGACGCCCATGCGAGGTCACTTGTCCTGCTGCTGAGCTCACTGGTCCTGCTGCTTGTCCTTCTGCTTGAGCTCCCCCACTTTCTGATCGAGCTCCTCGACTTTGTTTTCTGCTGGTTGCCTTGTGCCCGCAGGAGAGCCGCGAGCATCTGCCCCTGTGCCCGCAGGAGAGCCAGAATCTCATCCAACTTCTCGTCCTTGTTCTGTGCGTTGGCCAAGAAATTGAGCATCGTGGTGATAACGGTGGTTAGCCCGTCCTGCTGCTGCTGCTGCTGCGTAAGCTTCTGCTGCCGCTGCTGTGCTCCTGCTGTATCAGCTCCTGCTGTTGCAGCTCCTGATGACACAGCTCTTGAGCTGTTCCAGCTTTTCCTGTTGGTCTTCTCTCCTGCAGCTGTTCCAGCTTCTTGCTGATGGCCTTCACTTTGCCATTGCTCTCCTCTGCCCTCTCTGGCCTTGAGCTTGGCCTTCTTCGTCGACCCCCAGTCATCCGCTCCATCGCCTTCCCGCTTCTGGACGTGGCTCGAGTGGAGCTCCACAGTGCTCATGATGGTAGAGCACCATGCGGCCTTGTCATCATCAGAACCCTGTGGACAAGCATCATGGAACCAGATGCTTCTTCTGTACATTCTTGATGTGGTCCTGCGAAATCTGGTTCGTCGGGGCTGCCCATTTGTCGCACGCTGAACAGAACCACCAGGGCTCATTAGGTTCCCCACTCGTCTTCGAAACGTACTCCTTAACTTGTAGCCATGGAGCATCAATGCGTCCAGTGTCAGGGTCCATGATGACGGTTTCTGGACATGGGCCAGGCCCCCCTGCGCTGCCCCCCATTTCTGGCATGGCAGCCTGCAGGCGCTGCAAGAAATGCCTTGGGCCGAGGTGCTTGCGCTACAGGAAAGCTGGGGGATCTGATAAATGGAACCTCGCAGCGGTTGCCATGTAGAGCTCCCTGGGATGTCTAACGTACCATGTAAGAGCTCCTGGTGGCGTCTCCGGGCCCGGACTGGCTGTGCAACGTGCTATGTGTCAGATCTGGTTCGAGGCCCCAGGGATCTCTAACATGCTGTGTCCGCTCTACTAAGATAGGACGTGGGAAAGACGGCGCGAAGGAGGAGAAAGGAAAGGTGATGCAATCTGTTGCTGCCGCGAGGAAACGCTTAGGGGACCTGGCGCAGACTGGGTCAGCGGCTGTTGCAGCGTACTGGCGATTCTACCACTTCTGCATCGCAGCCTCAGTCGTCCCAGAGGTGAGGTCGAAACGGGAGATCGTCCTCACGCTCGCCAGTTTCTGGGTTGAGATAATGCATCTTCGTCGACGCGCCTGGCGCAGAATCGTAGTACGGCACCCAGCCTAGCGGAACAAGGTTATAATTCTCCACGGTAGGTCTCACTGGTTGCACGTTTTGAACTCCACTGGCAGCTTGGCGAATCTTGTCTTGCTGCCCTTGAGCTTCTTGCCTGGGCATTTCCAACGATAAATATATTCGAGCAGGTCGTTCCGTCTGTTGAACTCCGCTGGAGAGGCAATTTAGGATATGGAAGCAACCAATCCAAATCCATCATTTCTGCCCTCAGCAGATGTTGTGCAGCTTCTTCAATCACCACAAAAGATGATCACCGTCGCCGTCACGTTGAATTGCTACAATTTCTTACGATTGCCCGTTGGAACTGGTACATCACTCTCCCAGATATGCGTGACCTGTCTGTTGCAGCAACTTCGCTAACGAATGTGCGGTGCCCGCGCGGCTCTGCTTTTGAGACATAATAGCCAGTGAGAACTACACCAGGTAGCCATATGCAGAACGTTTGATGAGGCAGCAGGAGATGGCTCGGATGAGATGACGAGGCAGGGGCAGAGGCAATGGCAGAAGGACTTGGAACTCGAAACTCTGGACCGATCGGAAACGAAATCCATGTGCTGATTGTGCTTTACTTATCTTATCCAGAGCGTAGCGCGAAGCGCGTGACGCTTGCACTTGGAACTTGAACTCTGAACAGAGTGGAAGCCAAAATGGCTTGCTGCTTGCTGGCTTGCTGTGGAGCTGCGAGTTGCTTTAGGAATTCTGTAATGTTTCGCTGGGTGCACTGGCGCACTGGAGGCCCTTGTCCCTTGTCCCAATGTCCCTTGTTGGTCAACGGTCAACGGTCAACGGGGCAGCTTCCCCCACCACGTACCACGTCTGGGTAGTGCCGACTGCGCGCACGAGACAGCGGAGCTGGGCAGCTTCGCAAATGGCGCTCAGAATGTCCTACAGACATATAGGAAGCTGCATGCGCAGTGCCTGACCGCAAGCCCCTGCTGCGACGCGACCTTGTTGTCAGCCCGGGGGAAGTGCGCGATCACATGCTTCCCAATCTCTCCGCATTGTTTGTCGGGGAAGGACGCGACCACTTGCATCTCATCGTAGCTGAGCTTGTGCCCGCGCATGAACCTTCGGTCGTTTCCTCGCCACCCCCATCCTCCATTCCATCGCCATGAAGGGTCGCTCGTGGTGCCGATGTAGACGGAGCGCCCAGAGGCGATGGCACGATCGTGGAGGTGCCGCACGCGCTTCATCACTAGACCAACGTCGATGTCGATGAGGGGCTGGTGTACAAACATCGATTGAATGCCGCGACAATCACTAAGCACCTGTCGAGCGTCCTCCCGGGCGCCTTCCCACATCATCTTAAGCCGCATCTCTCGGCTGCGCGAGCGCATGCGACGCCTGGCAGGCGCTGTCACTCTTTTGCCGCTGTCGCCGAAACAGGCGACCTTCGCGAACTGAAATGCGCTGCCGCCACCGACCCCTGCAAAGGCCCTCGGGCCCCGAACTCCAGAGGCCTTGCCGCCACCGTCGCCGCATCCTGCTCGGCCCTCGACAGCCTCGGTAGGCGGTCCCCCGCGTGGAAGGTCGAGCCCCAGGCGATCTGTGATGAACGAAAATGTGTCATTGTTCCCCTTGCCCATGCCACCACCATTGACGCCCTCGGCGCTGATGGTGTCACTGGCCATGACCTTGACCTTGACGTTCACGCCGCAAGGCCCTCGAGCTGCTCCGCCGTCTCCGACGCTCCCTGGCGGAAGCGACGATGCTGATGCTGGATGCACCTGTGCTGGAGAGGGCGATGCTGTCTGGATCTCGCAGGCCCTGATCTCTGGAGGCGATGCCGACGGCTCTTGCAAGCCCTTATCTCTGGAGGAAGCGATGCTGCCTGGATCTCGCGCTGCTCTGTGGGTGCCGCCAGCGGCGCCAACGCCCGCTGCAAAACCCCCCTGGTCGGCCTGTTGCGGACTCGCAGCGGCGGCGGCCACGGTCCGAACGTCCACGGCAACTCTGGCTTCAACATAGGGCGTCATACCTTCAGTGGCCTCGTCATCCGAGCCGCCGAACATGCCTCGCAGAAGGCAGGCAGACACCGACTGCGAGTCCGCGCTGGGAGACCCCCGGTATGAGGTGCTGAATAAAGGATCCCCCATGGCTCTTGCCCCAGCCATGGGGAACTAGCTTGGGCCAATCTGCCAATATGATGTAAGGATGCGAATCCTGTCGCGGATCTGCTGGGGTGCTCGGGGCTCTGTGGGGTCCTGGGCGCGGTGCCCTAGGGCCCTAGGGCCCTCTCTGGTGGCCTCTTCCTCCTCGCTTGCTGCGCCCAGCTGGTGGCGACCAGGGAGGTACTGGGCACCAGACAGCCGAAGGCTAGAGGCTAGAACAATTCGAACCAGGCAGCCCAAGCATCCAAGCGCCTAGCGGCCTGGAGAGTGAGACAATCTGCATAAGGAATGCAGTTGATCTGAATATGGGCGTCTTTCTCCTCAACTCTGAGCTCAGGGATGCATGGGGGCGCCTGCGCTCGCTGTTCCAGCCATGCGCAGCACGTGCGCAGAGTCCTATCGTGGGCCCATTCCCGCTCGCGCCAGTAACAGATGCTCTCGCGGGCACCTTAGCTCAGGGCGTGATGCGCTCCACCCCCCTCCTCCCACCTGGACTTCTCCTCCCGCTCCTCCTCCTAGCCTCGTCCTCCTCGTCGTCGCCATCCTGGTTCCCCCACGTGGGCCTGCGGGGGCGCCGCGGCCGCCCGCGGCAGCGCCGCCCGCCACCAGGGACCTGGGGGGTGGGGAGGCGGAGGAGCTGTTGCAGCGGAGGCGCAGCAGACGGCGAGGGGAGACGAGTCGGAGAAGCTCGCCGTTTTGTTGTCACGCTTCTCTGCATAAACAGCTGTTCCTACGATGCCTGGCCCTATCGAACCTCGGGCGCACACCCGCGCGCCTATCACTAGGAGCCTAGTGGACAGGCTTTTGCGCGCCGAGAGACGGAGGGCGGCGCTCCGCCGGGGAGAGCTTGAACGGGAAACTACAAATTACCTGCCTCCAGCACGACAACGGCGGCACGCCGAACGGAGGCGCTGTTGCAGCGGAGCGCTGGCCACAAAGACTCTGCCGATTCCGCGCAACCGCCCCCATCCCAGCCCCTTCCCATTCCCCTCGCTGCCACCCCCCTGAGTAAGCCAACTGGCAACCTGAGGCCAGCGAGCTGGATGCCAGGGTCCCTGAACGAGTGGCGCGCACCTAAGATGAGACGCACGAGAGGACAATACCACACACAATACATGTACTTCGTGTTGATATGTGTGCTAATCATATACAAACACACACACACCTCAGTCGCGCAGCCGGCTCAGCATCAAGGAAAACCGCAAGACAAACCCAGTCCGCACAGCGTCAAAGCGTATGCGGTGGGCCGCACAGGCGTGCCACTGTTAAAGGAATAAGGCAAACTTCATGGTATCTGACAGACAGTCACCCGACGCGAAGGGCATCTGACAGACAGTCACCCGACGCGACTGGAAGCACTTCGCCGGCCGGGTCAGGCGCCGGAGAACTTGCGGTGTTCCGTCATGCTAGCCACCCACAACCCCACTCGAAATGTGTGCGAGGGTGCCGCGTACTCGAATTGTGTGCGCATATGTTGCATAGCGGATGGCAGGGCTCATCCGAGAGGCGCATCTGTTGCAGGTCGGCCAAAACTGGCGCTGACAGAAGCAATGCCTAAACCAGAACTGGCGCCGCGCAGTCGACTGTTGCAGTCTACCAGAAGCGCGCTCGGAGAGGCCCCGCGATTTACTGTGACAGTCTGTGCAAGCTGTCAGCTGCTCCCAGACGCGGGCTGCTCCCACCGAGGCTCACAGAGTTGCATTGCCTCGCCAAGGTTCGTGTAATAAATAAGCGCGACTCTGTCGTGCAGCGTTTTTGGGTGCGGGCGACTGTAGTAGTTGCCATGGTACTGCACCTGCACGTCCACGAGGATCCCGAAGATGTGCTCCCTGAAACAATAGCCATTGATGTTCTGCCTGATGCCGCCGATCCAGTACTTGTACTCGCGCCTGTGGAAGTCCCATTCTGCCTTGATCACAATGTGCGCGTAGTATTGGTGCTGCGGTTGCACCAGGCAGAAGACGATGTCTCCTTTCTGCACGGTGGACGCCTCCTTCACGACGCAGCCAGGGCCTGCTTCCGCTGTTACAGCTTCGATGGGGTGAAAGGTGCAGAAGTCGCGCGACCGCACCAGAGGCCACATGGAGTTTCCCGAGCTCGGGTACCACACGGGGAAGCCGGCTAGGAGGTACTCATGTATCATATTGTTCCTCTCTCCCCGCAGCTTTAATTCCATAACGAACTTGTCGGGGTCCGACGCTGTACCCTCGACCAGCGTCCAGTCCTTGTGGAACACGGGACACGGGAATGGCCTCGTGCGGGGACGACAAAACAAAGGGTGGAAGGCGCTTCGGCTTGCTCTGCTCGACGACTGCGGCCTCCTCGGGGGGCAACTTGGCGATGGACTTGTAACCTTTGGACTGCTCCGCCGTCTGACCGACCTTTGCACGTAGTGGGAAGGCTGCCTTGGCTCTTGCAGCTATGCGGGCATTCGTCGTCTGTTCCGCCTGCCGCTTAAGAAGTTTCCGGCGCTCGATAGGCTTCTCGCTGTGCTTCATGGTGGCAGAAACCGTCGTCGCCCGTGTGGCTGACCCACGTGGAGCCTGGGATAAGAGCTGGCGCCGCTCAGCCTCCATGTGTTCCTGCCGCGCTCGCTCTGGCTCGGGCTCGTAGTGGTCCGCCTCTTGTCGCAGCTGCTCTCTCGTCATCGGCGGCGGCGGCGGCACGACCCTGCCCGATAAATCGATTGGCCGTGGCGGGCGGGCGGGCATCCGTTTCGGAAGAGGCTGGCCCTCCGCGGGCGCGTCACTGACCCTCTTCGCTGGCGCGTGCTTGGCCCACGGAGTCTTTTGCCCCCAATCATCCTCCTCCTGCCGAAGCGGAGATGTGAGAGGAGCACCCATCCCGCGCCGTGCATGGCTTTCTGGCCGTGTCCGTGCCGTGACAGGAGCATCCCGCGCCGTGCTGCGGGCGCGCTCTCTGCCTCTGCGGGTACGGTCACCAGCCTCTCGGGGGGAGTCGCTGTCGGAGATCACAATCGTGTGGCGCGGATCACCCGACTGCTCGGCCTGGGCCCACGTTCTGTCGGCCTCCGACGGAAGCTCCGTCAGCCTGAGCCCGCTCCCCGCCGCCATCGGCGGGCCACTAGCGCCTGCGCCCTCACGAGCTGTTGCTGCCTCTCGCCGCCCGCTTGACGCTGTTGCAGCCAACTGGCGCTGGCGCGGCGGCGCCTCTCTCTGGCGACTCTGGGCGTTTGACAGGTGCCGCTGCTGGCTCTCCCGCCGCTGCCGATCCCACTGGTCCCGTACACCGTCTTCGATCCCAGTCGCCCCTGGCGGTTCCGACGCGCCCAGTCTATCATCTCAGTGTTCCACCTGGTCTCCTCATCGCTCAACTGCCTGCGCGCGGTCGCGTCCAGGCATCCGTAGGGTCTCTCCTGTCCCGCCCGGACCCCTGGGCGGTCGAAGATCACCATGCCGTCATTGTCCAACTGCTGCTGCTCATGTTGGACCCAGCGCAGGCGGCGCCCATGATCCAACGCCTCATTGTGTTCGCCCTCCTGGCGCGCGAACTTTACATTCAACTCGCACCGCTCCCTCTGGCTCCGCAAGCCTTTGCGCTGGTTGTGCAAGTAATCCTACCTGAAGACTAGCCAAAACTGGAGGAGCTGTAGTACAAGTCGACGTCTAACTTGATATGTTACACCTCCCTGGGGATATCCGACATGCTATGTTAGAGCTCCCTGGGATATCTAACGTGATAGGTAGGAGCTGCGTGGGAGCTCTAACATGGTGAGTTAGAGCTCCCTGGGGGCTCTAGCATCCTCTAGCATGTCATGTTAGAGCTCCATGGGAGCTCTAATGTGGTATGTTAGAGCTCCAATGGAGCTCGAGCACCCTCGAAGATGCCATGTTAGAGCTCCCTGGGAGCTCTATCATGGAATGTTAGAGCTCCCTGGGAGCTCTAACGTGGCATGTTAGAGCTCCCTGGGAGCTCCAACATCATCCAGCACGCCATGTTAGAGCTCCAGGTGAGCTCTAACATGGCATGTTAGAGCTCCAATGGAGCTCTATCATCCTCTAACATGCCACGTTAGAGCCCCATGGGAGCTCTAACATGGCATGTTAGAGCTCCATGGGAGCTCTTATCAGTCGGGGGGGGGGCACTACAGCTAGCCCAGATTTGGCTGGTCTGACCTGGCGCCCTTTGCCCTTGCCCTTGCGCGCGTCGTCGTTGCCCTTGCCCTTGGCGCCCTTGCCCTTGCCGCCATTGCCGACCATCTGCGCTGTTGCAGCTGGGGCGGGCTTGGAACAGCGCGCGCGCGGCGCGCGGGCAGGGTAGGGAGTCGAGCCGACAGCTACGGAGACGAGGGAGACAGAGAGAGGGAGAGAGAGATCCCCAAAGTTTTCGGATTGGATCACTGCAGACGTTTCGATGGGGATGGGAAGGTTGAACTGTCTCAGCTGCGGCAAAAGGGGGGGGGTCATCGCTCTGGAGGTTTCGATGGAGATCGCTCGCATGCACGCGAACACGTAGGTGGACTGGGGGCTGGGCTGGACAAGTGCGGTGGAAGACGGCCTCGTCGCTACTCCTGCCTCGTCCTGCTCTCCCCTCCTCCTTCAGCCCCATCACCCCCCTCGTCCCCCTCCTCCTGAGGGCGGCCCTGGGCGCCCGATGCTTCCCACCCCCACCCTCCCACCCTCGCCGCCGACAACCGCCGCCACGGGCAACCGCAGCCCCCCCCATCGGCGACCTTCAGGTCCCCAGCGGCGGGCAGCGCCGCCCGCGGCAGCGGCGCCCACTGAGGGGCGCAGGGGAGGTAAGGTCGGACGACGTTGGGCGGCGCTCTTTTTCAACAAAACTGGCACGATCGCAATCTATGGGACGGGCTACTTACTCACGCTGTCACAGCCTTGGTGCCCGGGCACAGTGCTTCAACCGTCGCGTCGAAACGCAGAACCCAGTTCCTCGGGCTGTTGTAGAGCTGTTTGACGGCTTTGTCGACGCCCGCTTCTTCTCCCGGGCGGCACAGCACGCAAGTTCGCTGCGCCGGGCGGGGATTGGCCTGCTTCTTGAAGAACTTGCAGAGCTTCTTGGGGCTCTTGTAATAGATCACACACCCACTCGGCGCCTGGGCAAGCGCTCGCAAAACGTGGGGCAGTGTAGGCAGGTCTTCCGCGAGAGCCTCTGTTACAGCCACGTGGTAGCTCTTGCTCGAGTTCCGAAGCTTCTCCGTGTGCTGGATGCATTTTGGAGAATCCTCCCGTGCAAAGTCAGTCGGCGCTGTGAAAACACACAAAAAAAGCTCCCGTGAACGCTGCTACATATCTGGGCGGCGATGCAATAGTCGGTGTCAGCTGTTGCCGCCAAGACTACGTTCCCCTTTCCCTTGGCCGTATGACGGGCAAGATAGTCCAGGAAGTCCACCGGGTCCTGAAACACCTTGAAACGCAAGCGCTGCGCCTTGTTGCGAGCGCCCACATCTACCATGCGAGCCATCATGAGCCCAGCGGGGCGCGGGGGGGCAGCAAGTAAGCGTCACGGCCCGCAGCTGGCCTGGCACTGCGCAGGACTTTCTTCTCTCGGGTACTCCTGGCCTTGGCGGCGGCCTTCGCCCCTCCAAGATTGCGCTCTCGGATCTTGGCCTCCCGCGTGGCGACGGCGGCGACGACTTTTGCAGCGGGCCCGACTGGATCTGCGCCGCTCGCCTGGGCCGCCTCCTGAGCCAGCGCAGCGAGATCGGGGGCGCCCTCCGCGAGAAGGCGGGCGCGCTTGCTCGGGGAAGCGGCCACCATGGCGTCGACGGCAGCTGCTCGCCTGCGCCCGAAGCCTACCTCTGTCCGACGTGCTGCCCCAGGCTCCCGCGTGCTTCCCTTGTCGCGCCTCTCGGCCCTCCTCAGCGGCACGATCTTCCCCTGCGCGACCTCATGTAGCTTGAGCACATGCCTGTACCGACGGCTGGCGGCAGAGCTCTCGTTGTCGTCCAGCCACGCGCGCAGCAACCTGCTGGAGGGCGCCTGGTCCACGAGCGTGCACTCCTCGACGGACACGTCGAGGAGCCGCGCCCTCTCGGGGTAATGCACCTCCGAGAAACGGCGGAATCGCCTCTCCACGTTGCCCGTGCTCGTTTTCCATACAAGGAAGATCTCCACGAGGCGCCGGCCGCTGGGGAGCTCGGGCCACTCCACCGCAGCGCGGCCCCAAGCCTGCCGCGTGGTGCCCCCTTCTCGATGATGCACCTCGGCACGCAGCAACGTTTGCCGCAGCTGGGAGATTGCCTCCTGCTCGGGGAGGTCTGCCACCTGGCAGATGCGCTTCAAACAGGCCTCGGCTTCTGTTGCGTGCTCTGTTGCAGACAGGGACAGAGGGGGAGGCAAGCGAAAGGCTGCAAAGGCGTGCAACCAAGAATGATCTGGCCGATATAGCTTCATGTTCTCCTTCACATTGGCCACGATCCCCTGCACTCGTCGAAGAGCCGCGTGGGCGGCTTCGCGGGCTCGGGGCTCCGTTCCCCAATCGCCGATACCAACGGTCTGGACGCCAGTGCCGCACGCGAACCGCTTCGTGGCCTTCAGAAACCTGAGGGTGACGCCAGTAAACGTGTCGGGGATGGCCAGAATATTCCCCTGGACGAACAATGTATCCAGCTTGGAGAGGAAAGCGGCGGCCCTGGATTGAACGCTGGCAGCGTCGGGGTTGCTCTTGTCTCCGGCGGCGACCCAGGAGTAGAGCTCCGCGCTCAAGTCGGCCAGCAACCCCCCCAGGAGCAGGCGCG
>CAUYUJ010019083.1:0-15000 GCA_963575745.1 Prorocentrum cordatum
GTAGTAGTAGTAGTAGTAATCGTAGTAGTAGAAAACGAAATCGTGTCGCAGTAGTAACAATAGTAGTAGTAGTAGTAGTAGTAGTAGTAGTAGTAGTAGTAGTAGTAGTAGTAGTAGTAGTAGTAGTCGTAGTAGTAGTAGTCGTAGTAGTAGTAGTAGTAGTAGTAGTAGTAGTAGTAGTAGTAGTAGTAGTAGTAGTAGTAGTAGTAGTATTAGTCGGAGTAGTCGTAGTCACAGTCGCAGTAGTAGTAGTAACAGTAGAAGAAGAAGTAGTATGAATCTGAGTAGAAGTTGAGGGAGAAATCAAATATAATGAAGAATGTCGTAGTGGTAATTGATGTACTTGAGCTAGCAGCAGTAGTTTGGTATTCTTTGGGGCCTGGTTAGTTGGGAGGTCGTTCGTTGCCGTTGGCGTGGTTGGGGCGTCGGTGCGCCGGTTTGACTTTCGAAGATTGAATGTGCAAAACCTGCGTGCCACCTATGGCCGGATTCCTCAGGGGCCCAATCATCCCAGAGGATTCCGATGGAACTTTTAGAAAATTCATCAGGTTTCCTGAGGATCGCGAATGATCCCAAAGGACCCCTCCGGGTTCCTGAGGATCCCTCCGGGCCCCCCATGTGTACGTTTTATGTCAGTTCGGTATGCGGTTTATCTGCGTTTCGTGTACTATTGTATACTTTTTGATGCGCGCCGCATGTGCGGTGTATGCATAATGTGTGCGTTTTGCGTGCGATTGGTCTGCGGCTCGTATGCGTATCGCATGCATGACGTATGCAATATGTATATGTTGTGCATGTTGTGTGGCTCGAGCCATTGGGTTCGACCAAGTGGCTTCAGCGCCGGGCATCGGCGCGCGCGCGCGAGCGACGCTCGCGCTCGCGCCGTGGAGCCCCAGCAGGGTCGTCTTAGCTGCGGAGTCGAGGATTCATTTTCGAGCCTCTATCCTGCGATACCTGCGGTTGCGAAGCCTCTTGGAGGTCTCGGTGGCATCGTGGCCGGTCCGACCCATCTGGGTTTTTCCCGCGACCATTCGGCGACGGGGGCCCGCCTTGCTTGGGCTGTGTTCCCGGGGGCGCGCGAAAAGATAACTGACGTCGCCGCCGCCGCGTGCATGACCATCTTGACGGCGCTTAAGTCCTTGGCCAGGGAAAAGTAGGGAAGCGCGCCGCTGTATTTTAGAAATTCCGAACGAGGGGGCGTCATATTCAATGGGCCTGGGAGATGCAAGCAAGTGCAGCACTCGGATTCCATGCTCGCCGCGATGGCGTTGGCGGTGTTGAACTTCGCGAAGTGCGCGAAGCGTCTTCTGAGGTCAGCATGGAGAAGGTGGCGGGTTCGGATGGTTCGGGCTCGCTCGCCGTCTTGCTCGGGATGGTTTTGCGCGCGTCTCCGGCGGAGGCGTCGGCGGGGTGGCCATCGGTATTCTGGCGGTGGTTGGCAACGGCGATGGCGCGCCCGTGGAGGAGGAATCGGCTCTCGCCAGACGCGCGCTTAAAGTGCTTGCGACCCGCGTGAACCACGCCCACCAGCGCCAAGAAGGGGGGGGCGAGACGTTCTGAGATCCCGTCGAGCTGCCGAGGAGATCGGCCGCGCCGATGGTTCCTGTCAAAGTCAAGGCGTGTCGCTGGGAAGTAGCGGCGGCAGGAGGGCGGTATCCATCCGCTTCTTCGGCGCCATGCTGAGCGCTCGTCTGCGCGTCGTCAGGGTGGACGTCGCGAGGCTGCTCCACCACCGCAGTGTGGGTGCGAACTCCTTGACCATCCAATGCATGCAGTGGGGCCGTTCATAGCGCCGTCGTGGGCGCAGGCCTCCTCGCGCCGCTGATCGAAGGCGGGCGCGAGGGCTTCGGCGCCAGGCTGCTGAGCGGGTGTCCTGGATCGCCTTGGAGCTGTTCTCAAGCGGCTTCCCGGTTGTCCTGGCCAACTTCGAATCGAGCCTCGGGGCGAGGCTTTGGCTGCGGCCCCCCGTTGAGGCAGTGGCCGTGCCCGCCGCGGAGCGCTGCATTTTTCGCCGCCGCCGCGAGGTCGGCGCGCCCTGCAACGCGGCGCGCGCGGCGGCCGCCTGGGCCCGCGGCCCGTGGCCCGCGGCGCCGCCCAGATTGCCCGTTGCAGGGTGCAGCGATCCGTGCGCGAACGTGGCGGCTCCTTGGGGGCCTACTCCGTTCGTGTCCAAGGGCGCGATGGCGGCGGCCCTCATCGAGTGGGGGGGCCAGTCGTTCGGGCGCGATCTCTTCCCCCCCTGCGTGCAGCTGGTCTGCAGCCTCGTCGCCGGCGCCTTTGTCGAGGGCTGCCGCCGGGGCCAGCCCCTCAGCGGAACTGGCGTCCCGGTCAGGCTACCTGCGATCAGGGGCGTGGGCGACGACGACAAGTCGATTCATTTTGGCTTGGGGCCAGGACCGCGGTCGAGTTGCCGACGAGCACCGGCGCAGTGGCCCTCGTGCTGCGCGTGCTGCAGGAGCGCCGCGGCAAGGTGGCCGCGCTCGGAGCACTACTAGGATACGGGCGTGGTGGGGCTCCAGGCGTCGGTGGCGGCGGGCACCCGGGCTGTTTTTCGATGTCCCAAACGAGCGATTTTTGGTTTTGTCGTTGCCAAAAACAGCGCGATCGATTTCTCGCGTCGGGCCTTGGGTGGCGCTCCATGTGGGGCCGCGAACCGTGTGATGGGTTTGCCGACATTGTGCCGGGCTACCATGCGAACGTCGCCGCAGGGGCATTCGGTGGAGCTCCCTATGGTGCCGCGAAGCGTGGTATTGAGCGGGGGAGACGCATGCGACCGCCGCCGCTGAGGCTTTCGGTGGAGCTCCGTATGGCGCCACGACGCGCTGTATTAGGTGGGGGAGACGCATGCGAACACCCCCAGTCAGGCCTTCGGTGGAGTTCCTCGCTGGGCGACGAAGCCTTGTATTGGGTGGAGGGGGCGCGTGCACGCGCCGCCACTGGGGCCTTTGGTGGAGTAGTGGCTGGGGGAAACGCATGCGGGCGCCGCCGTCCGGGCCTCCGGCGGAGCTCCCTAGGGGGCCTCGAAGCGCTGTGCTGGGTGGTGGGAACGCATGCGGACACCGCCGCTGGGCGCTTAGGTGGAGCTTCCCGTGGGGCCACGCAGCGCTGTGCTGGGTGGGGGAAGCGCATGCGGGCACCATTGGGGCCTTCGGTGGAGCTCCTTATGCGGCCACGAAGCGTTTGAGGGGTGTGCCGACATGGAGCCGTGCCACCATGCGAACGTCGCCACTGGGGCTTTAGGTGGAGCTCCCCATGGGGCCACGAAGCGATGTAATGGGTGGGGGGAACGCATGGTTATTGTATTTCCCAACCAACCTGTGGTGTTGTGTCGTCGTTTAAAAGAGATTGTCCCCGCGTTTCACCTCCTCCTCCTCCTCTTTCTCCACCTTCTCCTCCTCCTCCTCCTTCTCCCCCCTCCTTCTTCCCATCCCCGCATCTGCCGTCCGCATGCCATTGCCGTCATCATCATCATCATGCTCATCGTCGCTAGCATCATCGACGTCATCTTCACCGTTATCGTCATCATCATCAGCATCGCCATCATGGCCATCCGCTTCATTACCACGGCCATCCTCACCATTGCCATCACCATCGGCAACAATTCGGCACACCGAGCACAGCGCATCATGGTTTCATGGGAACTCCACCTGATGCCCCGGTGGCGGTGTCCGCATGCATGTGTGCCACCTACTACATCGCTTCGTGGCCCCATATGAAGCTCCACCTAAGGCCCCAGTGGCGGTGTCCACGTGCGTCTCCCACACCCAACACAGCGTTTTGTTGCCCCACGTAGACGTCCACCTAAGGCCCCAATGGCGGTGCCCACATGCGCTTTCCTCACCCAGCACAGCGCTGCGTGGCCCCACGGGGAGCCCCACCCAAGCGCTTAGTGGCGGTGCCCACATGCGTCTCCCCCACCCAGTACAGCGTTTTGTGGCCCCATCAAAAGGGGCTCCACCAAATGCCCCACTCGCGGTGTCCACGCGTTTCCCCAACCGAGCACAGCGCTTGATGGCTGCACGGGGAGCTCCACCTGGGGCCACAAGGGCGGTGTCCACATGCGACTCCACCACCCAGCATGTCGCTTCGTGGCCCCATGGTGGGTTCTACCTACGGCCCCAACGGTGTCCACATGAGCTTCCCCCACCGAGCACAGCGCTTCGTGGCCCCATAGGGAGCTCCAGCTAAGGCCCCACTGGCGGTAACTATCTCCCCCGCCCAACGCGGCGTTTCGTGGTTCGATAAGGAGCTCCACGAAATGCCCCAGTGGCGGTGTCCACATGTGTCTCCCCCACCCAGCACAGCGCTTCGTGGTCCCACAGGGAGCTCCACCTAATGCCCTAGTGTGGGTGTCCGCATGCATGTCCCCCACCCAGCACGGCGTTTGGTGGCCCTTCAAGGAACTCCGCTTGAGGCCCCAGTGGCGGTGTCCGCAAGCACCCCCCCCCACTCAGCACGGCGCTTCGTGGCCCCATAGGGAACTCCACCCAAGGCCCCAATTGGTGTGCCCACATGCGCCTCCCCAGCCTAGCACAGCGTTTCGTAGCAGCTCCACCTGAGGCTCCAGTGGCGGTGTCCGCCTGCGCCTACCCAGCACAGCGTTTCGTGGCATCACAGGGAGCTCCACTTGAGGCCCCAGTGGCGGTGTCCGCATGCGCCCCCTCCCACGCAGCACAGCGTGCCGTTGTCTCTTAGGTAGCTCCACCGAAAGCTTCAGTGGCTGCGGCCGCATGCGTCTCAACCACCCATTAAGGCACACCCGTACCGCGCTTCGTGGCCACCTAAAAACTTCCACCGAAGGCCCCGGTGGCGTAGTCCGCACGCGTCTCCCCCACTCATTACGGCATACTCCTCACACTGTTCGCTGCCCCAGAAGGGGGGTCCGCCGAACGCTCCAGTGGCGCAGTCCGCATGCGTTTCCCCTACCCATATTGGCATACCTTTCACAGGTTTCTTGTCCCTAGGGGGAGCTCCATCGAAGGCCCCAGTGGCAGCTTTCGCATGCGCCCCCGCCGCCCATTCGGCACACCCGTCACGCGTTTCGTCCTCGCACAGGGAGCCCCACCGAAGGCCCCATCGGCGGTGTCCGCATGCGTCCCCGCCACCCAGCCCGGCACGCCCCTCACACGTTTCGTGGCCCCATAGGGAGCTCCACCAAAGGCCCCAGTGGCATTGCCCACATGCGTCCCCGCCACCCATCTAGGCACACCCTGCACACGTTTTGTGGCCCCAGTGGAGTCTCGATCGAAGGCTTCAGTGGCGGTGCCCCCTGTGTCCCGCCACCCATTTCGGCACACCCCTCACACGTTTCGTGGCCCCATAGGGAACTCCACCGATGGCGCCAGTGGCGGTGCCCACATGCGTCCCCGCCGTTCATTTCGGCACACCACTTACACGTTTCGTGGCCCCGATGACGATATTCACAACTGCGTTACTTACAACTGCATGTGGTTGGGTCTTTCGCCAGGCTAATGTTCGGGGTATGTCCAGGTGGCGAGAACTTTGCGTATACACCGATCCAGGCTTGGAGGGGAATGAGAAGAAGGATGAGGAGGAGGAGGAGCAGGAGGAGGAGGAGGAGGCGGAGCAGGAGGGCAGGATGCTGATGATGATGATGGTGGTGATGATGATGATGATGATGATGATGATGATGATGCTGATGCTGATGCTGATGCTGATGATGATGATGATGATGGTGGTGGTGATGATGATGATGATGATGATGATGATGAGGAGGAGGAGGTGGTAGCATTGCTAAGGTTTCCAACGTGTTTTTGTTTGTTTGTTTATTTGTTTTTCTCCTTCCTGGAGTCGTTGAAGTGTTAATGAAGTCATGGGGTGTTTTGTCCCCAGCCATCTTGCTGTGTCTGGTCCTTGTTTGGAATCCGCAGCGCCCCGTGTCCACACACCAGCCCTCTTCCCCGCCCCCTCCTCACTCTCATTTCTGTCTTTTTGTATCAACATCACTCTCCCCATCTCCATTCCGAACATCGTCATCATCATCGTCTTCATCATCGTCACCACCATCCCCATCTTCATCACCCTCGCACGTTTCGTGGCCCCATGGAGAGCTTCAGCGAAGGCCCCAGTGGCAGGGTCCACGTGGCGCCACGCCGCCCACTTCGGCACACCCCTCGCGCACTCCGTGGCCCCCACAGGGAGCTCCGCCGAGGGCCACCGCGGCAGGGCCCGCACGGCGCCACTCCGCACAACTTCGGCACACTTTCTCACACGCCTCGTTCACCTGTCAGGGAGCTCCACTGATGGCCCCCGTGGCAGGGTCCGCGTGCCGCTCCCGCCCATGTCGGCACACTCCTCACGCGTTCCTTGGCCCCGTGGGGAGGGCTCCGCCGAGGGCCCCTGTGGCGCGGCCCGCGTGGTGCGTCGCCCCCGCACGTTGCCGCGCACTGGTTTCGTCACCGGTGAGGCGGAGAACTCCGCTCCAGCGAGAAGCTAGAACGGGTCCCTAACTAGCGAGTTGGCCGGGGGGCAAAGAGGGGGGGGGGGGGGACGGCCGCGAGGAAGAGTTCGACGATGAGCAGCCGGGGGGAGGGGGGGCAGCAGCAGCCAGGCGCGCAGGGCCAGAGCGCGGTGGGCGGCCGTGGCGAACCACGGTGGCAAGAGTGGCGGGAGGGCGGCTGCCAGCAGCACACGTTGCCGCATACCCGTCGCACGTTCCGCTGCTTGATGGGGAGCCCCATCGAGGGCCTCAGTGGCGGGGTCAGAGTGGCCCCGCCCCGCCCATTCCGGCACCCCCTTTACACGTTTCGCGGCCCCATCGGGGGCTCCACCGAGGGCCCCACCGGCAGGGTCCGCAGGGCGTCCCCCCCCCGCCCATTCCGGTACCATCCTTCGCGCAGTTCGTGACCCCATGGGGGACCTCCGCGGGCCCATGTGCAGGTTCCGCATGGCCGCGCTCACACTTGTCGCGGCTCCATGGGGAGCTCCACGGAGTGTCCCGGTGGCACGATCCGCATGGCGCCACGTCGCCCATGCTGGCGCATCCCTCGCACGTCACAAGTTTCGTGGCCCCACACGGAGCTCCGACGAGGGCCACAGTGGTAAGGTCCTTCTGGCGCCACGACGCCCCGCCTATGTCGGCAAATGCCTCACACGTTTCGTGGAACCATGTGGAGCTCCGCCGAGGGCCACAGCGGCAGGGTCCACATGGCACCACCCCGCAAATTTCGGCACATCTCGCACACGTTCTTCACCGAGGGCCCTAGTGGCAGGGCCCGCACGACCTCGCCCCGTTCCGTCATATCTCTCACAAGTTTTGTGGACCTACGGGAAGCTCCATCGAGGGCCTCAGTTGCAGGGTCCCCATGCGGGCCCGCCCATTTCGGCACATCGCTCGCACGCTTCGTGGCCCCACCTTTCTTGCCTGGTACGGTGCTCAAACCTGCACGTGGTTCGGTCCTTCGCCAGGGTTTTATTTTGTGGTATCTGGTAGGTTCTGGTGGCTCGCAGGGGGCAGCCCCCCAAGCTAATCCCACACTCACAACAACCGTTCCTGAGCTTCCAGACGAAGCGTTTTGGAAAGATGATGTGAAATTTGGGACGGGCCGCGCAGCTGTCGGGGGTGCCGGAGATGGAGTCGGCTTTTGACTTCGTTGCGTAAGTCTAGGGGTGCACGGAAGGACACGATGGCCCGTTGCGTGCGGTGGCTCGCCGTGTAAAGTTTTTTTTTTCACCATGCCCCAGATTTGGCCCCTAGCAAGGTTGCGGAAGACGTGCTCGCTTTCAAGGCTTCCCTTAGTTCATAAGCGGCGGAAGCTGGATCACCGATCGGCCCTTTTCATACGTGTTGTCCTGTTCGACATGTTTGCTTGCCAACTGGAGCCGCAAGCGCTTGAGGCGGGTTTGGGCGACATTCATACCCTGCCACGATGTCATGCGGATTTATCAGACCAGTGATCAGTCGCGGCGTTGCCACTGTCTTACGGTGTCAAAGTCTGATCGTGTTGGCACAGCAAGCGAATGCATACTAAGGATGTGTGTATCGCCTAGTGTTACTTCTTGGCCACCAGCGCGTCATAGTCATGCCGGCTATGTGCTCAGCAAACTCGGTCCGAGGGGATCTTCTTTACTTCCGATGACGCTATCCAGAGCCATCGTCGCACTTGTGCTCAGCATGAAGTTGAAAGCTGCGGCTATGTCTCCTCAACTCGGGGTATAGCGTTCCTGTTTTTGGACGCGCTTCACGCTGCATCCGCCACTCTCCAGCACTGGGCTTTGTTGACATATTGCGGTATCGTCAGGCCAGAGAAGAGGACAAGCTGCAGTTCTTACCATCGCCGGCCCAGCTTGAGCAGCCGAAGCCAAAGGCAGAGGCGATGAAGGGGAAGGGGGGAGGGCAGGGCATGGACGAGAATATTCGTCGCGCCCTGCATCGGGTGAGGGCGGTGCGTCAGTGGGGTTTTGTGCAGGGTGTGTGAGTGAGAGCTAAGCTGGAGCACACGACAGGGAGATCTACTGCGACACGTTTGGGGTGGTCGAGATGAGGGCGTGTGCATGTCTGTGCGTGTCTTAATGTGTGTGTGGGTGTGTCACTACGTGTGTGGGTGCTGGCAGACACTTCGGCCGAGCTCCACCGTCTTCGGGACGCCAGGGCTGGCGTACATCAGGGCAAGGCATCTATCTCGGCTGGAGTCGGTGCGCAGGAGGGGCCCGGCTCCCACGCTCCCAAGGTGTGTGTGTGTGTGTGTGTGTGCGCGTGTGTGTGTGTGTGTGTGTGTGTGTGTGTGTGCGTATGTATGTGTCTGTGTGTGTATGTGTGTGTGTGTGTGTGTGTGTGTGTGTGTGCGTGCGCGTGTTCACTTTTCAGTAGGTGTGTGCAGTCTGGGGTGTGTATGCGTGTGGGGAGAGAGAGAGAGAGAGAGAGAGAGAGAGAGCGACATATAGAGATAGAGAAATTTATTATCATACGCACCTCTCCGAGGGAGTAGAGCTCAGAGGCGATTAATGCGTACGCGCCGCGTCGTTCGCGATTCTGGCCGTTTCGCTAGGGACATCTTCGACATTTCTGTGGCACCCCTCACACAGATCGTGACGTCAGGGTCCAACATCACATGGGAATTCCAACATTCTAACATAAAACATTCAAAAGCACATCGTAATTTCATGATTTTGACCCCGATTCTCAGAGAATGTTGGTTTCGCCTGAGACATCCTCCCAACATCGAGCCCCGACGTACCTTCTGGTACCCCAGACCCCGCCTCGGAGCCACCTGGGGGCCTCCTGGAACCTCCTGGGGCCTCCTGGAGCTTTCTGTACCTTCTGGACCCCAGATCCTGCCTCGGAACCTCCTGGGGTTCTCCTGGAACCTCCTGGGGCCTCCTGGGGCCTCCTGCGGCCTCCTGGAGCCTCTTGGGGCCTCCTGGAGCCTCCTGGGGTCTCCTGGGGCCTCCTGAGGCCGCCTGGGGCCTCCTGGGGCCTCCTGGGGCCTCAGAACTACATGCACACACAGAGACACAAATCACACCCAACACATCACACGCTAGACAAACATAACACACACACATAACACCTACAGCGCACAGAAAGCACGCACAACACAGAGCACATATCACACACACACACCCACACAACACTCATAATTCTGGGGCCTCCTGGAGCCTTTTCCGGTATCCGAATTGGGCTCCTGAGGCTTCCTGGGGGGCCCTGGTACACACATCGCAAGGTGTGGCAACCCCATGTTCACCTGCGACATCCTCGCAACTCTGGGTTTCAAGATGCTCTGAACTCAGGTGTTCAGGCCACTTTCGCCTGAGATATTCTCGCAACTCTGAGTTCCGAGATGCCCTGAGCTGAGGTGGTCAGGCCACTTTCGCCTGAGACATCTTCGCAACGCTGACCTCGGAGAGGCATTGCCCTCGTCGATCCTCCTGCTCGATCCTCAATCCTTTTGGGGGGGCTCTTATTCGATCTTAGATTATTCTGCGTTCACCTCCTGCCTCTCCCCTTTCTCTTAGGCACGCCCTGGCGGCGCCGCCCCAGCTTCCCCTTCTCCATCTCCGATCCCGCCGTCATGGTGTCTTCCTGCTTGAACCGCCCTTCCAGTTTTTCCCAACCCTCCTTGGTTGGGTATTCGTTTTGAATAGAGCAGTGTGGTCGCGTCCTTCCTCCTCCCGCCTCCCGCCTCTTTCCTGCCTCTTTCTGTCTTGCCTGCGGGGGGCTGTGAAACTGTCGCCAGTTTCGAGGCCTGCTGGGGGGTCCAGCATAGAGGGTAATCGCGGCAGATCCAAATTAGACCTCGCCATTCCTGGGGGG
Organism: Prorocentrum cordatum; assembly: GCA_963575745.1. Taxonomy (NCBI): domain Eukaryota; class Dinophyceae; order Prorocentrales; family Prorocentraceae; genus Prorocentrum; species Prorocentrum cordatum. Next base: position 10,274 of record CAUYUJ010019083.1, read on the forward strand.
CTGCGATCTGTGAAACTGTCGCCACTTTCGAGGCCTGCTGGGGGGCTCAGCATAGAGGGTAATCGCGGCAGATTCAAATTAGACCTCGCCATCCCTGGGGGGGGGGGCTGCGATCTGTGAAACTGTCGCCACTTTCGAGGCCTGCTGGGGGGTCCAGCATAGAGGGTAATCGCGGCAGATCCAAATTAGACCTCGCCCTCCCTGGGGGGCTGCGATCTGTGAAACTGTCGCCACTTTCGAGGCCTGCTGGGGGGCCCAGCACAGTGAGGGCCACGCGCGGATTCAAATTAGACCTCGCCATCCCTGGGGGGCTGCGATCTGCGAAACTGCCGCCATTTTCGAGGCCTGCTGGGGGGCCCAGCACAGTGAGGGCCACGGGCAGATTCAAATGAGACCTCGCCGTCCCTGCGGGGCTGCGATCTGTGAACCTGTCGCCACTTTCGAGGCCTGCTGTGATCCCCGTTTTCGAAGTGGCTAGGAGTGCTCGGGAATTGTAAAGCATCAGCTTTATCAAGCCCTTTTCCTGTAGCCAGTGTCCTGCGAGTCTCCCGAATTCCGTCTGCAGACATATGTAACCCTCGCTCCGTCATCGCCCCCTTATAAAGTATCCTAAACTATTTGCGCCCCGCTTTTGCGCAGGGGTTGGGTACGTCGCCAGGGTAATTTGTATGAGCCTGGGCACACACGTGCCACTTTCTTATGTATATATATATAGAGAGAGAGAGAGAGAGAGAGAGAGAGAGAGAGAGAGAGAGAGAGAAAAGAGACAGAGAGAAAGAGAGAGGGAGAGGCAGAGCGAGATAGAGAGATAGGCAGTACACAGAGTCAGAGGCAGAAGGATACAGTCAGCCCAGCACGTGCTCGTGCATGGGAGCATCGCGTCAACCGCATGCGTGTGTGTTTGCATATGTCTTCTCGGGACTGCCAGGGCACCATACAGAATTGTACAAGCCAGCTGAATCGAGAAATCGGGGCGGCCGCACTTTTGGCTGCGCTGCGAAGCGGTGAAGGAAGAACATAGGTTGCATAACGGCTGTCGTTTTTCTGTCCTCTGGATCTTCTTAGATTCCCACCTGCGATGGTAACGATGGTGCAAGCCTGATGGCGCGATGGCAGTTCTGACCCGTTGCGAAAGTTTCACGTCGAGCACCGAGGTGGTTGCGGCAGCGCTTGGCGGGACCCCCTTCTCTCCGCCCTTAGACTCCCAGAACAGCGTGTCCAGCCTGGCTGGGCCAGAAAAGTTTCCAGGGTTCTCCATGACCGAATCCACGAACTAGCCAGGAATGTATACACTATCTCCGCCTACAAACTGACTGGGCATAAGCATCTTCCGCTTACCTGCAGGTGCTGCATTCTTGTGTGAAGGGTCCGCATGGGAGTTCTGGGAGGCTCCTGGCATTACGATAAAGCCCATAGAGCGTTCCAAGGAACGCCGCATTTTTGCTCTGCTCTTTCCCTCTAGAGGTGGGCAGGGAAGAGGGACGCAAGAGAATGGGTGATGAGAAGGAGGAGAAGGAGGAAGAGGAGGAGGAGGAAGAGGAGGAAGAGAAGGAGAAGGAGGGGGAGGAGGAGAAGGAGGAGGATGAGGAGGAGGAAGAGGAGGAGGAGGACAAGGAGGAAGCGGAGGAAGTGGAGGAAGAGAAGGAGGAGGAGGAGGAGGAGGAGGAGGAGGAGGAGGAGGAGGAGGAGTAGGAGGAGGAAGAAGAGGACGTGGGGGAAAAGCAGGATGGGGAGGAGGGAGGTGAAGAGCAGGCCAAGGAGATCATTGCATCGCGGACCGTCCAACCACGGGCAATGAGCGGCAAGCGTTGCAGAGGGACACGGCGAAGAGAAGCGTTGTGGTGTCGACGCTGCGCACTGGGCTGCCAACTCAGGTCCCAACGATGGCAAATCGGCAATTTATGACCCGATGAATCCTGGCCAGAGTAATCGGTGGCTAGCTGGCATGCCTGCCCCAGGCAGAGACATTACAGTTGGAGTACCTTCGCCGAACGATCGAACGCATTCGAGTAGCGGCAGATGAACAGCGTTCCGGGAGACTTTTGAAGCATGGCGATTGCATTATCCTCAGTGCACGATCGACGCCCAGGCGTCGCTGCAAAATGAGCACCCCTGTAGGCGGCGCGTCGTCCATCGCGCCGCCTTCTCTCATGGTGAGTGGCTGCGTGGAGGATCGTTCGTCGGAGGAAGGTCTTTTCATGGTGCTCGATGTGTCGGCAGCTGCTGTGATGAGGGCCTCTCTGGGGACGTGCGGCCGCAAGGCTTGCTTCCTGGGGCGACGTGCGCGCGCCCATCTCCGATCGGAGAGCGCCTCGCCGGGCCGGTGCTCGGCGTCTGCCGGGCGCTCTGGCGGAGCTGCACGTCGTCGGGCCCGGCTAGGACAAGGGTAATCGACTAAACGTAAGAGTGACCTTTCGCAGGAGTGAGCTTTGGTGAGGGCACAGATGGGTCCCAAAATGATTGAAAACGAAGCAGTAGCAGCTGGTTGCGCGCCCAGATTTGGTCCCCCCGCGGCCCCCAACAAGCCGAGCACCAAAGGTCACTCTTATCCAGGATCACTCTTGCGTATAGCCGAGATAAATCCGCTCTAGAGCGTTCCCGAGCGCTCTCAGAGCGTTCCGGAACGCTTTGAGAAGATCGCGGCGCTCGAGACATGCTCGCTGAGTTAATCCTCGTCCTGGCCTTAAGTCGGGCATGTCCCTCTCAGGGAGGAATATTCAAGAATAGTCTAAATATAGTCTGGGGGCGATTTGTTCCATCAGGTTAATTCTTTTAATACTATTTTTGGTTTTTCTTCCAATCCCCGCCTGTAGGGGGACGTGCCCGACCTAATCCTGGCCTCGTCTTACGGTGGGGGCGTTGGTCGAGGAACGTGCCCAGGAGGCTTCAGGCCCTGGGGGCTTCCTTCTCTCGCAAGGGTGGCGGTGACATCCACTGCCAATCCGCGATCGAAGTTCCACTGGCCTCGAGACCCTGGACTCCTCATCCATTGGTTCCTCCTTCTATGCCCTCACCGTGGGGCGCTCGTCGTGCCGCCCCTGGTGTCGGTGGGCCAGGGGCGGTGGGCCAGGGGCTGGGCGGCGCGACACGAGCGGGCGGCGGCGGCCGCGGCCCGCGAGCGCGGCCAGCGCCCGCGCCCTCGAGTCCAGATGCGTGCGCGGGCCCCGTGTGGCCCTCGAGGAGTTTTTTTTTCTTTGGAAGGGCTCGCACCGTGCCTTTGCGAAGCTGCGCGTCGGTCCGCCCGCGGGGGCTCGGCCGCCGCGCGGCGCGCACCCGGGCCCGCTTCCCGCGCCGCGCCCCTGGCGCGCCGACGCGCGGTCCTCTCCTGCTGCTGCTGCTGCTGCTGCTGCTGCTGCTGCTGCTGCTGCTGCTGATGGCGGTCGATGGTCTCCCTGCAGCCACCTCTCCAGCTCCCCCTCGCCGCAGCTGGGCGGGGGGGAGGAGTTCATTGGGGAAACTGTGAGAAGGGAAAAGGTGGTGAGGAGCCTCCCGCGAGGAAAAGGTGAGAGGGGGCTAGGGGGGTGGCGCCTGATGTAAAGCAGCACAGATGGAGGGCCAAACCACCCCAAGGGCGAGAAGGCGAATCCCCAGGGGAGGGAGCGGAAGAGCGAGGCAAAGGAAACGGGAGGAGAGGGAGAGAGAAGGAGAGGGAACGGGGGTTCGCCTCTAGACCCTGGGGGTGGTTTGGTCGCCCGTACCGCGAGGGAAAGGAAAGAGGCCCCCTCCTCCTCCTCCTCCTCCTCCTCCTCCTCCTCCTCCTCCTCCTCCTCCTCCTCCTCCTCCCTCCTCCTCGTCCTCCTCCTCCTCCTCCTCCTCCTCCTCTTCCTCCCCTCCTCCTCCTCTCCTCCTCCTCCTCCTCCTCCTCCTCCTCCTCCTCCTCCTCCCTCCTCCTCCTCTCCTCCTCCTCCTCCTCCTCCTCCTCCTCCTCCTCTCCTCCTCCTCCTCCTCCTCCTCCTCCTCCTCCTCCTCCCCCTTCTCCTCCTCCTCCTCCTCCTCCTTTTTTCCCCCCCCTCTCCCCTCCTCCTCCTCCTCCCCTTCTCCTCCTCCTCCTCCTTCCTCTCCTCCTCTCCTCCTCCTCCTCCTCCTCCTCCTCCTCCTCCTCCTCCTCCCCTCTCCTCCTCCTCGTCGTCGTCCTCCTCCTCCTCCTCCTCCTCCTCCTCCTCCTCCTCCTCATCCCCCTCCTCCTCCTCCTCCTCCTCCCCCTCCTCCTCTTCTCCTCCTCCTCCTCCTCCTCCTCCTCCTCCTCTCCTCCTCCTCCTCCTCCTCCTCCTCCTCCCCCTTCCCCTTCTTCGTCCTCCTCCTCCTCCTCCTCCCTCCTCCTCCTCCTCCTCCTCCTCCTCCTCCTATCCCCTCCGTCCTCCTCCTCCTCCTCCTCCTCCTCCTCCTCCTCCTCCTCCTCCTCCCTCCTCCTCCTCCTCCTCCTCCTCCTCCTCCTCCTCCTCCTCCTCCTCCTCCTCCTCCTCCTCCTCCTCCTCTCCGCGGCGACGGCGCTGGCCTGAGTCTTTTGCTTCCGGCCTCGGCCGCCGCAGGCGTCACGTCACGCCTTTCAAGAGCCGTCGCGGCACCCCGCCGGTCGCCTCTGCCCTCCTTCAGGAGCAGCGACTCAGAGGAGGAAAGGGAAAATGTACCGATACCGCTGCCCTGTCCTCGTCATCCCTTCTTTGGGCCTCCTGGGGGGCCTTCGCCGCCACCGCTGGATTTGCTTCGAAATCCTGGCCAGAACGCGA
>CAUYUJ010019083.1:17500-37500 GCA_963575745.1 Prorocentrum cordatum
CGCAAGGTGATCAGCAGCGCCGTGATGCTGGTCGCCGTGGCCACAAGCGTCGCCGTGATGGTGCCTCACCCTACGCTGTCTGCAGCAAGTGCGGGCACTGGGAGGACCTCTACCATGGTCACGCTGCGTGCAGCCTGTGCAGCGGATCGTATGTCATGCGCAATAAGACTACGGGTGAGTCGAGTGCGGCGGTCGACTCATAGTGTCCTCTCGACCTGTCAGGACAAGCAAGTGCTGCGGTCGCTCAATTTCCTGGCCTACGTGATGTGCTTGCGAACCACCTGCCGCCTCCACCACCGCCGAACGTCCCGTCCGCCGCGCAGCTGGACGCAGCGGTGGCTGGAGAGCGGACTGCCTTGGCGAAGGGCGTGGAGGAGGCTGCCAAGGCTGAGCGCTTGGCCTGGCAGAATCGCTCTGAGCGTCAGGAGGCTTTGCTCAAGGCCCGTGAGAAGGTCATGCAGGCCGAGGCTGCCTTTGCCGAAGCCTCATCGCACCTTGAGGAAGCCCAGTCCGCCCACACCGTCGCCAAGGATAAGAAGGATAGTTTTGACGAGGCCGCGTTCAAGAAGCAGAAGATGGAGGCTGCGGCGGCCGCTCAGGCTGCTGCGCGGCCCCCTCCCGCTGGTGCAGAAGGCCCACCTGGTGGAGAACCTGGAGGCGCTCATGGCGTTTCTGGAGGCGGCCCTGCACCTGAATATGCTCGTGAAGTACTTGGTAAACTACATACCCTGGGAGATGATGACCTTCGGAAGCTCGCCGACAGCACCAGGGTCCCCTTCAGCGAGTGGTGCAACCTGCGCACCGCCCAGCTTGCCGCCCACAACGTCCTCAGTTCGGTCTCTCCTGACTCCTCGGCGTCTGCGTCGTCTGCCCCTGGTGAGGCTGGCGCTGACGAGGGTGCAGATGCTGCTATGGGCGGTGCGAGTGGCGAGGATGGTGGTGAACATAAGGCTGTTCCTGTCGATGATGATGACGATCTTCTTGGTGAGGCTGATCGGCAGGAGCTTTCTGAGCTTCGCAAGCGTTCTGCGGAGCAATGTAAGCCTGAGGACCTCGAGAGGTTGGAGACCCTCCTGGTCAAAAAATTTCATGCGCAGGCGCATGAGAAGCTCAAGGTGGCTACTTATGCTAATGATATGTGGGTCAACGCTTTTGCCCGCCTGGCAGCCCCCCAAGTTGTGCAAGGCGCGTCGTTGGTTTGACGAGTCCCTGGGGCAGCGAAGGCAGAGGGTCGACGTGCGTTCGACTATCGATGTCAAGTTCTGCAACGTTTCCAGCTGGTCTGAACTGGCCAAGTCTGAACTTGCCAGGGCTGTTGAGGATGTCGACGTTTACCTCTTTGCCGAGCACCATCAGGGACCCGACAAGCTACAGGCCGCCAAGAGAGACTGCTCATCTATGGGATGGCGCCCGCACTTCCAAGCAGCCCTTCCCTCGCCTGGCGGAGGATGGCATGGTGGTGTCGGCGCTGTCGTGCAGAAGGCGGTCTACTGCAAGAAATTCCTACGTAGTCTCCCCGCTGGGGTCGAGAACGCGGGCCAGGGGCAGAGTTGGTTTTTCCTGGAAATGAAGACGCAGCATTGTACGCTCGCTCTGGGAGTTATCTATCTCGTTTCTGGGATTGGAGCTTCAGGTATGAACCTCGACCGTCTCCATGAAGTGGTTGAGTTCCTGGGGATGCTTGAGTGCCCGTGGATCCTCTTGGGAGATTTCAACATGGAGCCCCTCGAGTTGCACCAGTGTGGATTCTGTGAGGTTGTCTCTGGCGTCACGGTGGACCCCCGCAATACTGACTTTACCTGTGACAAAGGCAATGGCCGCCTGATCGATTACGCTGTCGTTTCGCGGGACATCCGCCCATACCTGGCGATTGATGCGGATTGGGGCTCCGCTTTTAAGACACGCGCCTGCTTGCATGTGCAGATGTCTCTCGAGGTGCTCCGTGACACCGTGATGAAACGAGATCGACCTGTCCCAATCGGGGCCCACCCTGGGCCTGATCAGCGTTGGAGTGATTTTGTCCACCGTGCTGGTGACCAAGTTGTGGAGATACCTCGCGAAGTCCGTAGAGCTTTTCTCGAGTTTCACTGGCCCCTACACTCGCAAGGACTCTCGGAATCCTATCAAAAGTGGTCCACTGCTGCGGAAATGCTGTTTTGCTCCCGCCCCCTCTCTACCTGGCCGTCGCCGGGAGGGCGCAGGGGCAGAGCAGTAGTTGTGCAGGAGCGGACCCTTCCCAAACGAGGAGTGATGAAACAAGGTTTTTCCCACCCCTGCCTGGCTTTTTGGACGCTGATATCGTCCCGCCTGTACGATTTTGCTGTCGCCTTGAAGAGAGGAGGCACCACCCAGGTCACCGCTCTCAGGACTCTCCTCCGAGCGCGCGGTGATGAGGTGGGTCTACACCTTGAAGGCCTTGCCGATGCACGGCAAGCTGCTGTATGGACAGGGTGGTTGCAAGACATCCCAGGCGACCCTCGGAAGCTTGAAATCATCCAAGGAGCTCTCGTCCCCGTCCTTCGTCGTGCGTGGACTGCGGCTCGGAAAGCTAATCGCCTCGGTATCCAGGCCTGGCTCGCTAAAGGACTCGCGGGGGGAGCGAAAGTGGTGCACCGTTGGTTACGTTCTGATGCCAAAAAGGAGGTTGAGATGTTTGTTACTCCCACTTTCGTTGCCCAAACCCCCCAAGAGCTGATGAGATATCGCGAGCAGTTTTGGGCATCCTGGTGGACGCCGACGAGTAGGCAAGTCGGTGATCTTGAGTACGCTATGCAGCGCCTCAGACCTGTCGCTGAGCTTGAGGCGCTTGAGGCTCGCGGCATCGAGGGCCAGGACGTGCTCTCGGCTTGCAAGTGCTTCTCGGCCGACGCGGCCCTCGGCGTGGACGGGTGGTCCCCTCGTGATTTGATGCGGCTTCCTGGTGAAGCCCTGGATCACTTGGCCACCATTTTTAATGGCATCGAGTATGCCCTTGAGTTCCCCCAGCAGGTCTATCTTTGTCTGGTCACCCTCCTGCCCAAAACGTCGACGTCTGAAAGACCCATCACTAAGTGCCCCACCCTCTACCGACTGTATACCCGAATCCGCGGGGACAAAATCCAGGACTGGACCGATTCCCACGTCGCCTTCTGGGATGCGGCTGTGAAGAAATCGTCGGCCTTGCGTGCCGCCATGCTCCGTGAAGTTTTGCACGAGTGTGCTCGGGTGGAGGGTTTTTTTTTCTGTTTCTGGCCACTGGGATATGGAGAAGTTTTTTGACACCATCGACCCAAGTAAGCTCATCGGCTTGGCTCAGGCTGTCGACTGCTCCTCCTTGCTCCTCTACCTGGGCCTCCTGATCCACACCTCCCCCAGGCTCCTCGAGGTCCAGTCCCTGGTGTCGGGTGTTATGCAGGCAGGCCAGTCCATCTTAGCTGGATGTTCCCAGTCCCTGCCATGGATCAAATGTTATCTCTATGACATCTTGGAGGCGGCACATTGTCGTGTCCCTAGAGCCCCGATTTCGGCGTATGTGGACGACCCTACCCAGTGCATCCAAGGCTCCGTGCAGGACATCATTACCAAACTGGTGCCAGCTGCGCGAGAACTTTGTGATGTATTGAAACGTCGTGGGTGTAAGATCTCGTCGAAGTCGTGCGTCGTCGCCTCCTCTCGGCAAGTTGGTCGCCCTTTGCAGGCTCTCTGTGATGAGCTGAACGTTCCGCTTAAAGTTGTTGATTCTGTGAAGGACTTGGGAGTTGGGACCACGGCTGGGAGGAGGGGGACGATGTGGAAAATGACTCAGCGCAAGGAAGAAGCTAGGCTTCGCAGTAAGAAGCTCACGTTCCTGTCCCATGTTAATCGTCGTGCTCGCAAGTTGTTTAAGCCAGGTGTGGTTGCAGTTGGCACATGGAGCCATCAAGTCCTTGGCACCCCGCCCTCGCGCATGCGTTCTCTGCGTGCCCAGGCAGCTAAAGCGACAGGACGATGGCATGCTGGCTGTTGTACCACTACCCTCCTTGCTCTTGATCATGCTATGTCTGACGACCCAGCGTATAAGATTCGCTATGAGCATCTTTTGGAATGGAGCCGAACTTACCGTGCCCTCGACCCTAGCCAGGTCTGTAGCGTGAACAAAGTATGGCCCAAATTGTTAGATAAGCTGCGAAGTGTTCCACCTGTTCACCGTTGGCGTCATGTACGGGGCCCCAATCGCGTCTGTCATCATGCGTATCTTGGAGCTCAATGGGAACCCTCTGGAGCCCTGTACGTGGAGATTCCCTGGTGTCACCCTCCGTGTTGGTCGACGTGATTTTCCGTATTTTTTTGTGGAAGACGGTTGAAAAACAAGTGGGCAGTATGCTTTGGGTCCAAGCCTCTGAGGCTTACGGGGGACAGGGTCTGCATGAAGGTGTTGATTTTACTGTGCTGCGTAAGCTGCGGAGATCGCTCTCTCGGCAAGGCGATTTCGACGGTGTTGCTATTTTGAATCACCTCGCCTCTGGCGGCCAGTGGCCAGAGCAGCGCCTCAAGGACAGCGGCTATCTCAGCAATGGTGCATGCCCTCGTTGTGGAGTTCGCCAGGAAACACCTTGGCACAGATACTGGGGCTGTCAAGATAATGCGAACATTGATGATGACCACATACACCTCACTAACCATATGTATCAAGATTCCCTCGCTGGAGTGCCTGAATCGGAGTGTTTCTGGACTCGTGGTCTGGTTCCCCTAGGCTGGACGGTTGGAGTGTTGCCTCCCGTGGAAACTAAAGTTTGGGCCTGGGGATCTTTTCATGAGGCGCTTCGTGAAGGTGTTCCGATTCATGGGGGGATATTCGGGAGCGACGCTTCTGGAGGAGAACATACGAAGGATTGGAGGTTGAGGAGATGCGGGTGGTCTGTTGTTCACCTTCAACCAGGGACCCTCCAGGTGGCTGGCGTGTTGTGTGGAACCCTTCCTGGTGTTGAGCAAAGCTCTCCCCGTGCGGAACTTTATGCCGTGCTCCAGCTGTTGCGATTAGTTGTCGGTGACACGGTGCTGTACACCGACTTTCTGCCGATTGCACGCGCGTTTGCTCGGAAGGACGTTGAAGTTGATCACTCGTGCATGCTGGACCTGTGGCAGCAGGTCTGGGACCAGCTTGGCGACAGAGATGGCCAGCTGGAGGTCCACTGGTGCAAGAGCCACCCCACCTTCAAGCAGGTTTCCGCCCACCGCCTGACCCCCCAGGGATTAGTCGCCAATGGCGTTGCCGATCACTTTGCGGGGGAAGCTGCCAAGTGGGGGGCCCTCCCTGCTGAGAAGGTCAGGGAAATTTCTAATGTAGATGAAAATTGTTTACGTGTTGTTAAACGACTCCTCGCTGTCTCCAGGCACGTTTCGCTCATGTGCCCGAGGACTCGCGAGGATCGTCTAGGTAGGGAGCACCACAAAGAGCGAGGACCCTGTTCGAGCAACCTCCGCAGAGCGAGATTGCGTGAGCAGGGCCATGATGTGTGTAAAGTAGCTGGATCCTTTAAGTGCTCTCGGTGTCTCTGTAGATTTCCTGCTGTCCGAGGGGAGCTGGCCAAATTCTGGCCTGGTCAGTGTCCTGGTGCGCTGGTGTTGGGGTCCTCGTCGTCTGGCAGGTTGGACCCTTCGACCTCCCCTGGCCCCACGTCCCAGGGCAACCCGAACGGACATCCATGTTTCCCGCGTGCGCACCCGACGCACGTCCTGGCTGAATTCAAAGGAATATTGTACTGTCGTTGCTGCGGGTACTATGCTGCCAACACTGTTCAGAAGTTGGCCAAGCCTTGTCCACCCGCGTCTCTGGAGACAGGCACACATTTGCTGTCCGCCACTGGCAGGCGCAATCTTGAGCGGCTGGCTGAAGGCAAGCCCCCCAAGTACGGCATGGCCTTCCCCGCTCCTTGACTGTTTTGATCCGTGGGCCCGAGCTTGCACTCGTGAGTCCCCCGAATGCTGGAATCGCTGGAATCCTCCTCCCCCTTTTTTTTTTTTCCTTCTCCTCCTCCTCCTCCTCCTCCGCCTCCTCCTCCTCCTCCTCCTCCTCCTCCTCCTCCTCCCCCTCCTCGTCGCGAGAGTGCACCTACGGTCGGGATCGCTTGCTTAGCGTGTCGCGCCCGCCGCCGCTGGCCCCGCCGCCGCCTGGAGCTGGCCCGCCTGGGCCACGCTGCCGCCGCGGCCAGCCCGGCAGCTGGCCTCCTCGGGGCCCCCCTTCGCCAGGCCTGGAGCATCGCTTTCGGGAAGTATGCGCCGATCCCCTTCGGGGCTTTGGCCCACCACGCTTCGGCGCGACACGCTACAGAGGAAACCCGTGCCAGGAAACACCCGGCTTGCCTCCAGGGTGCCCTGGGTTTCCTGGGTTTCGATGGCTGTGGTGTGGAAAGCGCGGTGGAAAATCAATGGACGTCCTGGGGTCTCAGGGTTGGGTTTCTTGAGGAAGGTTTCTTGTGGACTGGCCTCCACTGTACGGTCGGGTATGTTTGCTGAGCGTGTCGCGCCGCTCGCTCGGGCCCAACACGCTTCGGCTAAGTGCTTCCCGATTCCTAGCGTCAGCTTCCCGAGACTTTTTGCTGGCCTCTCGCACCGCCATAAGCAGAGCGACGCGTTACATCCGCATGCAGGGCGAAGCGCGTCGCCGGGCGACCGCCCAAAAACGCCAAGCAAACGTTCCGCGTGAGGCGGGTAGTGATCGTTTTCTTATCCATTGTTTTGCTGATCGGCGCGGACCCTCGCCCCCTTTCCCCTTCCCCCCATGGAGTAGACCTTGGCTGTTTTTGGCGCCTGTTTCGAGCAGATGATGATGATGGTCATGAGGAGGCGGAAGATGATTATGATGAACGCTGATGATGAGGATGCTGCTGATGATGTTGATGATGCTGCTGCTGCTGCTGGTGATGATGATGATGCTGATTATGATGTCGGTGAGGACGAGGAGGGGGATCATGGTGACTATCATGACACTGGCTGTGACAATGATAATGATGAGGATGCGGATGTGGACGAGGATGGCGATGAGGATTCTGTTCATGGTGATTGCATTGCTGATGATGATAACGATGATGCTGCTGATGCTGATGATGATGCTGATGATGCTGCTGCTGATGATGATGATCGCGATTGTGACTGCGATTGTGATGTTAATGATGATGGTGATGATGATGACGGTGATGGCTATGACAGTGATGTTGATGGTGATGGTGGAGATTATGACGTGGAGGGGGATGAATGAGGATGGGGATGCGAGGAGGACGAGGAGGAGGAGGAGGAGGAGCACCAGGAGGAGTAGGAGAAGGAGGACGGCGACGAGTGAGGAGGACAGATGAGCAGGGAATGAGTAGTACGGCGACTGAGCAGAAGGAGGGCGAGTTGCAAAAAGGAGAAACAGAAGGGGCAAGTGAAGATGGACGCGAGGAGGAGGGTGGTAACTTGGATGACGAGAATGACAAGCGTTGTATTATTAATGATGAGAAGGAGGGCGTGAGGAGCCAGTAGGTAGGCGTCGGGAGCACTTTTGTCATCCGAACTAGTTCCTTCCCCCGCGATCTCCAGGAGCAGCCCGGCGGGGATTCGACCGAGGGCATGTCCGCCGAGAGGGCCATCCTGGCCTTCCTGGAGATGCAGAAGAGAAAAAAGGCCAAAGCTGCGGAGAGGGAGGCGGAAGAGCAGAGGCGCGCCGCTCATTCCACTGCTCGCCTGTCCTGCAAGGCAGTCTGCTGGCTTATGTGCGGCCTCATGCCGGTTGGGCTGCCCTCGGTCTGTCTCCCCCCACGCCCTGCTGGGTGATCTGATCGCTTCTCCGCGCTGCGTTGCGACGCAAAGGGAAAAGAGAGGTTCTTGAGGGGAAGTGCGTGGTTGATTTTCCTTGCGCTTGGGTCGGACTGCCTTGCCGTGCCGCTGCATTCTTTCATAAGGCAAAAGCGAGAAAAGAAGAAGTTAAAGAAGGCACATGTACAAGCGGATCGGGACAACCGGCGCGAAGACGATGATGATGACGAGGAAGAGGAGGACGACGCCCAGGCCGCCAATAGGGATTGTGGAGGAAAAGGGCATGTTGAAGCTTCGTTGTAATGTCGACCTTGCCAGCCGACGTGCAGAGACACCTTGACTTGTGATCTACGTGTGCCCTTCGTTCGTTCGATCCGAATAGGAGTTCGTGTGCGTGATCATTGCCCCACCTTCTGCTGAGAGCACGTCGAGTCTTTTTGCCGAATGGCACATACAACTTTTGCCTGCTCGCAGTCCAGCTGGTAGAGTTCAGCAGAGCTCAGCTTCTTCGGAGTGCATGCGCATGTTGCACTCCGGCCAAATCAAGATGCTCATCGTTAGGCTGATGGCCGTTCAACGCAACATGCGCGCACGCGCGCTTCGTTTCTCCTATCCCGTTCAGGGCCCAGGATGCCGAGGAGGAGGAGGAGGAGATTCATGTGCTCACTTATCTCGCTTTGTTTGTTTTCATATCCTTGACGCGGGGCTTTGGCAGGCCCTGGGCTTTGAAGGTGCGCAAACGGCCCCTAGTTTAAAAATATGAAGTGCGGACAAAAAGTTAGAGGTCAATGATTTTGAAAAGTTCACGTTCAAAGTTGCGAGAATCTTGAAGTCCGGAAAAAGTTTGGATAAAGTTCGGCGGCGAGGAAGTTCCACGTAGCCGCAGCGCTTGTGAACTTTTCGTGAATTTTTGACGCTTCGCGAATCCCCACCAGCCCATCCAGAAACGATGCCCAGAGGAATTGCCTCGATCAGGGAAGCGGGCAGCACACAGAGGAAGGGTCCCCCAGTGGAGGCTTCTTGGAGCGTTTTGGGTGCCTCTTGGCGATCCCAAACGCCTCTTAGAGCGTCTATGGTGGCTCGGAGAGCTTCGTGGGGTTTCTTGGGGGTCTCTTGGGAGCCTCTTGGGCGCCTGTTGGGACCTCCTGGGGCCTCCTGGACGTCTGTTGGGGCCCTCTTGAAGCGCTCTTGGGAGCCTTGGGAGCGCTCTTGGAGCCCTCTTGGGCCATCTTGGAGCCATCTTGAGGCCTCGGCGAGAAAGCCACAAACATGGATGTTCCTGAGGTTTGGAAGGATTTTGGCCTCTTCGGGGCCTCCTGGGGGAGCTCTTTGGCCACTTGGAGCCGTCTTGGAGCGGTCTTGAGGCCTCTTGGAGCATCGTGGGCACCATCTTGAGGCATCTTGAGATACCTTGAGCCATCTTGGAGATCATCTTTGGCTCTCCCAGGCGCTCTTGGAGTCATCTGAAGCAGTGCCCCCCCCCCCCCCCCGGAGGCCAACATGTGGCCAAAACCTTCGTAACATCAGCGATTTTGGCATTGTCGCCGAGGCCTCTTGGAGCGTCTTGGGTGCCTCTGGGGGCCTCTTGGGGCCTCTTGGAGGTCTCTTGGAGGTCTCTTGGGAGCCTCTTGGGGGCATACTGGGGGCCTCCTGGGGGCCTCTTGGGGCTTCCTGGCCACCTCTTGGGGCCCTCTTGGGGCACCCTTGGGAGCCTTGGGAGCGCTCTTGGGGCCATCTCGGAGGAGATCGATCAAAGAAGGGGGTCACGGATTAGAGCCCCCCCCTCAGAAGGCCAAAATGGGGCCAACACCATCGGAAAATCAATGATTTTGGCTTCCTCGCCGAGGCCGTTTTGGACGCCCTGACGACTCGCGACCCCCCCCTCCAGGTCCATGGGGAGGGGGCAGGGGGAGGGGTAAACCCCTCCCCGACGGGGAAGAAGGAGGAGTGGAAGAGGAAACTCTCTAAACCACCGACGCCCAGGACTGGTGGGATTCCCGAATTGGTTTCGAACATTTTCCGAACTTATGCTTTTGTTGTTGTTGATATTTTTTTGTTTATTTTCTTTGCTTTTTTTCGAACATTTTCCGAACTTCTTGTTGGATTATCCCTGAACTTTCGAACTTGTTTCGAACTCTTGCGTTCCTTGGTTTCCGAACTCGAGCTTCTAACTTTTTCGCCGCCCGAGCCCAAGGCCCAACTTTTCTTTTGTTCCAGGAAGGCCCATATCTCCCCTCATCAGCCAATTACAACCCTGGGCGTGGTGCCCTCCTGTTCTACTGGGCCGTCATGGTCCGTCTTTCAGTTAGCTCTGTTTTGGGGCTTTTGGCTGGAGTTATCACTCGGCGGCGAGCGAGGGGGGGAAGTGAAAAAGAGAAGGTCTTCTCAGCAGGCGGCGAAGCCCTCGCGCCTTCTGATACGTTTTGTTGTGTCTTCGGGGAATGCTTTAAACACTTCTCAGAAGGCCGGTGGACTTCCGAACCTTCTGAGAAGGCCTTCTCCTTCTCACTCCCTCCCCCTCGCTCGCCGCCGAGTCACTGTTTCACCCACCCCAGTTGTCTCCTCACCGAGGAGCGCTCGCGGACTGCCTGACCTGACCTGACCTGACGACCTGACCTGACCTGACCTCCTTCTTTTTCTCCTCCTCCTCCTCCTCCTCCTCCTCCTCCTCCTCCTCCTGAGTGAGATGCGATTGCGACTGTCTCCGTACAATCGTTATGAGAGGCTGCACGGTGCGTGCTACCCCCACCTTGGATCGTGAACGCGCGAGATGACTGTGAGAGTTAGCTTTGAGCCAAGTCGACGGCTTGACGCTAGCTGCAGGTCAGACGGAGACCACACGCAAGGCCGAGTTTTCTTCTTCTTCTTCTTCTTCTTCCTCTTCCTCTTTCTCCTCCTCCTCCTCCTCCTCGCCCGCCTTATGCCCTCCCTCCTTCCTCTCCACCCCGACCTTCCAGCCCCGCTGGCTCGGCTGCCGGCCCCTCCTGCTGGATTACCCCGCCCTCCCGGCTCCTCTCCCGCAGCCCCGCCAATGCTGGCACCTCCAGGCTGCCCTGCTCGCGCGCTGCGCCGCGCGGGCAGGAAGGCTGCATTTTTTCAGTAGGATTCTGAAGGTTTTTTTTTGTGGTGTTTTTTTTGGGGGGGTGGGGGGTGGGGGGGGCGGCTTTGGTGTGTGTGTGTTTTTTTTTTGGGGGGGGGGCCGCCTTCGGCGGCCCCCCTCCGGCCCCATGCGGAGAACCTCTTGGGGGTGGCATCATGCGGAAATCATGACGTGGGTGGCATCATGCGGAAATCATGACGTCGGCGGTCCGGGCCCCCTCCCCGCCGCCGCCCGCCGCCGCCGGCCGCCGCCGGCCGCCGCTGGCCGACCCGAGGCTGCCCGCGGCTCCCCGAGGGCCCCGCCTCCATGACGACAGCCCGGCGCGACGTGCGGTTTTCAGGGCGCGCGGCCACGCGCAGAGCGTAGCCTCGTCCTGGCTCCGTCTTGCCCTCCCCCTCCTCCCCCTCCTCTCCTCGTGTCTCTTCCTCCTCCGTCTCGCTTCCTCCTCCTCCTCCTCCTCCTCCTCTTCCTCCTCCTCCTCCGCCTCCAGCCGTTCTGGCACAATTTTTTGTGCTTGTTGACGCCAACTTCAGAGCGGCACTGCGTCAACGGGTCTTTGGCTCGGCGTAGGTTTCTTTCAGCGATCAGTGGGTGCATGGCACCCCAGCCTTCCACTCAGCGCCACGGCGGTGGCAAAGGACAAGGACGTGGCCAATGGTACGGTCGAGAGGATCGTGGCACAGCCCCGCCCCCCTGGCACCGCGGCGGCGCTCATACATATTCAGACTGGTGGCACGATGCTACTGGCTCAGGCGGAGACGGCATATCGAAGGTCAAGTGCAGCTGCTGCGGCTGCGCGAAGAACCAGAAGTCGGCACGTTTCTGCAAGCACTGCGGCACATCGCTTGTGCTCGTTCGTCCTACTGACGGCGGTTTACCTCAGAGTGGTGCTTGGGCCCAGCCACCACCAAGGGTTTTCGGACAGCGAGCGCCATGGACAACGCAGGCACCGTCGCCCCACAGCATGCCCGCCAATCCCGCTGCTCAACCAGCTGGAGGACCACAGTGTGGGGGTGCCCATGCTGGAGGGGCGCTCAAAGCTGCTCCACTGCCAGTTGGCGCCCAAAGCCAGCTCAGCTCGACCGAGGCCACGCAGCTCGCCGAACCGGCTCGGAAAGGAGGCGACCTGTCCACGACTGGCAGAGCACAAGCGGCTGGTGGCCCTGGAGGTGCCCAAGCGGCCCACGCCGCTTCACCAACGAGTGCAGCAGCAGTATGCGGTGGTCAGTCGGTTGGAGAAAGCGCCCGACAAAGAAGCTGACAAGCTCTTGGGCTGGCGAAGCGGCACCCTGGTCCTGCGGGACATGCGGGCCGAGTTGGAGGAGGCAGATGCGCTCTGCAAGTCGTTGGTCACTGAGCTGCAGCAGCAGGCATCAGTGGGGCAGCCTCCTGGTGCTCCAACAGGCCCTTCCAGACTCAAGCTTGAAGACCTGTGCGACGAGTCCTTCGACCTGGGTGCATTCCCTACCATCGATGAAGTCAGCTTTTTCGAGGGTGACGACCAGCTCGACCCCAAGGACCGCGACGAGATCGTCAAGCGGAAGGACGATCTGAACACTGGTGTATCCAAGCTCGCCAAGGACCTGCGGGGCTCACTGGTGGCAGCCGCCAAGGCGGCTCGGGACGCACATCGGGGACATCTCACTCGGATCGCGGCCAAGCGTCGGCGCACGGATCGCGGAGCTGTTGCAGGAGGGGAAGAGGTACCAGTCCCTGTTCGGGATCCAGCACCAGCTGAAGGAGCCCGTGCTGAAGGACAGGGGGCTGCTGAGCCCTCAGGTGCAGCGGCAGGGCCCACGCCCGCTGCTGCTGAGCCGCAGCCGACAGGTGGTAATGGAGCCCCACCTACTTCTGACGATGTGCGAGCCAAGGCCGATCAGGCCCTTCACCCTCCTCCCCCCGCCCCTGGCGGGGCGGGGGAGGCGGCGCAGCGTGGCCTATCCGTCGCAGCATGTGCCTGCCAGTTCCAGCGCTCAGCAGATGAGCGCTCTCGAAAGTTCTTGTTTGGCCAGGCCTCAAGTAGGCCATCCTTGCCCCCTAGGCCTCCTGGGGGCGTATGTGGGCCCAGGAGGCCAGGCGCGGCAGTCCCCACCTTTTGCCAGTGAGGTTCTCGGAATCTACGGTCTCAGAACGCCTTCCCTTTTCGGGTCGTACTCATTTCCTGTCGACGGAGTCGGGCGCTCCCTCGGCTGGTCGCAGGCAGACTCCTGCCGCTCTCAGTTTGTGGCACGAGCTGTTGAGCGCACTCTCGCTAAATCTGCGTTGGCCACCTCGGACCCTCCTGAAGGGCCACGCCTGGATAAGTTGTCTTGTGGAAGGCGCGCGCGTTTTTTTTTTTGGCCGCCATCCAGCCCTGCGGCCCGCCAGGTTAAGTTTTTGGGTCCGAGGGCCCCACGGCCTACCGACAGGCCGCGCCAGGGCAAGATTTTTTCTCGCGCCCAGGCGTCGCAGTTTTTTCCCGATGCACTCCCCGGAGCCCAGCCCTGGAGATTCTGTTATGGAGCTCGTGATTCAGACTGCCAATGTTACCTCGTGGCACTCGGACTCGGGAGGTGGGCTCAAAGCTTGGTTGCCAAATTGCGGAGCACAAATTCTGCTCATCCAAGGGTGCCATCTGCTGGTGCCTGAGCTCGCGGCGACTATAGGATGGGCGAATCGGCATGGGTGGAAAGCTGTTCTTGGGCCAGCTGCTCCAGGGATTGGGCGTGGCACGTCTTCGGGGGTCGGCAGCCTGGTCAAGGACTCTCTCGGGTGCCATGCGCCCCCTGGAGGGCGCCTCGTCGATCAGCATCGGTCTATTGGCGCCATCGTGCACGTTCCTGGAGGGGGGCCCCATTTTCGTTTGTAGTACCTACGTGCGTACCGCCGAGGGGCTTTCGGAGGCTAACGTTGAGCTCTTGGCGCGCATCGGCGCAGTCGTTGAGCAGGTGGCCCTCCCCTCCATCATCGGTGCTGTTTTCAGCGTGATCCCTGACCTGCTCGCTTCCTCTGGCATCGTCAATAGGTTATGCGCGCAGTTGATTATCCTGAAGACTGTGGTCGGCACGTGTGGCACGAGTCTGCTCGATTATTTCATTGTCACCTCTGGTCTTGCCAAATGTATATCACGCGTCGAAGCTTTGCACACATCTAACATCGTCACACACCTACCAGTGCAGGTGCGGTTTCACGCTGGTGTTGGACAGCTGCATGGGCTTGTGTTTCGGAAGCCTCCGACACTGCCGACGCAGCCGCCCATCGGCCCCAGCCCGCCGCCGCCATCCTGGGCATCAGTCCGGAGTGAAGCAGATCGAGCTCTAGGTGCTTGTCAGAGCGGCGATGCGCATGTTGTACAGTGCAAGGTCGACGCCCTGCATGAGCGCTGGGCTGACACCGCGGAGAAGGAGCTTGCGGGGGACCGGCAAACCACCGTTCCTTGTTGAGGGAGCAGGGGGAAGATGCCTCAGCAGAGGTGGGGCAATATATTGGAGCAAGATAGACAGGCCCCACATCGGCAACCCCAGCTGTATTCCATCAAATTGTTAATTAGCAAGTTCAGGCTCCTCCTCCAGCTTGACGCGGTCGCCTTAGGATCCGCCCGGGCCCAGGAAGTTCGTTCGCTCCTGTTGGGGCCGCCTGCCTTTCTGGAGCATGGGCTGGATGTCCACTCTGGCCAAGTCATGCGGGTGCAAGAGTTTTTAGGCCAGCGCGACTTGCTCGACTTGAAGATTGGAGAAGCCATACTTTCGGATTTAGAAGAGTACCTTGCTACCTATGCCGTCAAGGCCAAGTCGCAGGCTCTGTCTGAGTGGAAGGCGCGGCCCCTCCAGTTCATCGATCACGGCGCCAGGAGGGCGCATCGGCACGTTCGAGGCAGCCAGCCATGGACCCCGACCACCACGTTGAGCCGAGTGGGGGCGGTGATATCCGACCCCCTCGCCCCGCTTGGTGCCGAGGCCAGTAAGTTCAGCAAGTTATGGAGGCCCCCCCCCCCCCGCCCCGACCCCGCTTTCCAGTATATTGAACCCCTCCCGCGGCTCACGGCTGATGAGCTCAGGTCTGCGTGTAAACGTATTCTTCGCGATCTGCCACTGCGGTAGACGGGTTCCACATGAAACATTACGCTTCTCTTTCTGGCGGTGCCCTTGGAGTCCTGGGAGCCATGTTTTCTAATATGGAGGCCTCGGGGCCCTTCCCTGGCCAGGTTTCTTTTGGTTCTTTCCCTGCTGCAGGAGCCCTCGGGGGGCTTTCGGCCCATCGGGCTTTCCTGTAGCTCCTGCCGCCTCTGGGGGCGGTGCCGCCGAAAGTATGCGACCCACTGGGGGTGTGGTTTTCAGAGAAACTATTTCGCTGGTTCCCAGTTCACCTCTGCCGTCGACGTCGTCTGGAGACAAACGTTGCGAGCTGGGGGAGCTGTGGCCAAGAAACAATCCTGCTGCACACTGTTATGGGATCTCTTCAAATGCTTCGAGCTTGTTCAACTGACCACGCTCCTTCAGCGCAGCCACCAGTACAAGTTTCCCGTGCAGCTTGCGAGGCTTGCTGTGCGTGGATATCGGCACGGCAGGTACGATTCTCTGTCAGGCCTTGTGGTCGGCCTTGTTTATGTTGACCGGGGTGTCGTCGCAGGCTGTGGTTTCGCAACCGCGACGGTGCGCGTCAGTGCCATCGCTGCGCTCGACGCGCTGAGGCTGCCCCCAGGTATCACCCTTGACGTCTACATAGACGACTACGGCCTCAGCTGCATTGGCGCGAGTGCCTGCGTGGTTGAGCGCCTCCCTGAGGCCGCTGCGAACCTCAGGGAAGCCATCGAGAACGGTATGGGTGCGGTTATTTCGGTTGACAAAGCTTCCCTCGTTGCCTCGTCGGATGCGCTCGCTACTCAGGTCAGAGACTGTCTTGGGGGGCTTGCGGGACTTGTCGTGCAGTCAGCCGTCGGCTTAGGCATTGATGTTTTCCCCTGGTTGCTCCCGACAGGCCCCTAGGAGAGGTAAAAAGGCTACCGACCGCAAGAGGATGTCTGACACAAAGCTCAGGGGGCTCAGGAGGGCCAAGCGTCCCCATAGGCAGGCAAGCTGTCAAAGTTTTTGCCGCTGGTCCCGTGCCTAGCTTGACTGCTGGTGCCGAAGTCCACGGTGTCTCCAGCTTTGAATGGGAACGGCTGCAGGTCGCAGCCGCAAGCACTTTGCAGCCTTCTGCCAAGATGAGGTCACGGACCTCGCTACTCATTCTTTCCCGGGACCCGACCTGGTACCCCGCCGTGGCGCCTATCGTGCGCTACGCCAAGGGAATATGGGCCAACCAAGCTCGACTTTTCCCGTTTGTCATTCCTTGGGCTGAGTTGCGGGCCGCCTGGGCCTGTGCGTGTGTGTGGGCCCCCAAACCTGGCGGGGAGTGAAGGGGCCTCTGGGGGCCATGGAGCTTGCCCTTGACCGGATTTCCTGGAGCATGCCTAAGTACTGCACCCTCCTGGATGGTTTCGGGGCGGAAGTTTCCCTCACTGTCACTTCCCCCGCCCTTCTGAAGAAGCTTCTGAAGGCCGCGGTACAGAGGGCCCACGAGCGAGCCAGCGGCGCCGCCTTGCTTCCTCACTCGCCTGGTGCTCGAGTTTGTCACGATGTTGTGGCAGCCGCTCTGCGCTCCAAGAAGGGCACGCCTATGCAGCGAGGGTGTGCCAAAGCTGTTGCTTGTGATGCCACCTGGATTAGGATGAGAGCTGCCGAAGCTGGATACGGGGTCGACACGACGTGCGACCTCTGCGGTGTTGCGGCCGATGCCATGCTTCATCGGCTCTGGTTCTGCTCCGCGTGCCATGACAAGAGACAGGAAGTGATTGACAGTTTCACGGAGAGGTTTACCCTCATGCCCCCGTCAGACCCGACCCGTGACAAGGATGATGGGGGTTTCCTGCTGTTCACCAGAGGTCTTTTTCGGCATCCTGGAGATGTTTTTTCCCGTTCCTGTTCGGGGCGACGTTGAGGATATTGGCCTTGAGGTTATAGGGGCCCGCGGCCGTTCCTGCAGGCCCCTCGATATCCCTGGGCGCATTTTCGTCGATGGGTCGCGCGCCACTCATGCCGTCAAAGAACTCGCCAGGGCTGGGTGTGGAATCGTGGTTGTAGGGGGTGACGGCGACGAGGTTTGCCGTATCAGTTGTCCCTTGTTGGCCCCCGACCTCCAGACTGCCCGAGGGGGGGGGGGGGGGGAGTTTGGGGCCTACGCTGTTGCTGCGATGCGCGCTTTGCCTGGGGGCTCCATCTACTCCGATTGTAAAAAACGTAAGTGGTTCAAGCGAACGAACCTCTGATGCGGGCCCTGTCTTATAAGCGTGTGTGCTCTGGGTTTCTGCCCCCCACCCATCGGAAGTTGGCCGAGGGAGTTTTCAAGGTCAAGGCCCACGTTGAAGAATCTGGGGGCCTTTGTCAGAGTTGGAACGATTCTGGAAGCTGGGCAATGACCTAGCTGACAGCGTTGCCAAACCAATCGCTCGTCAGGCACCCGCAACCCGACCCGTGCGATGTCGTGTGGCTTGATGGGTGCCTGTCTATCGCGAAGTGCGGTATGCGCCTTCCCGCCGGGCTTATGCCAATGTGGCCCAGGCTCGACCTGAAAGGCGCCCCCTTGGCCCCTGTGCCTCCGAAGCCCAGGGTGGATCCCCAGCCTCGTCGATGGGTTCGGGTTTCCGATTCCTGGCGGTGCTCCAAGTGTCTCAAAGTAGCCGAGGGAGTACCTCGCTTTAGTCCTCTTGGCGAAGGGAAGATCGGAGGCCTACACCCACCGCCCCCTGGCGAGTGTCTCAGAGATTCCAAGCTTGAGGCGGCGACCCTTCGTGCCCTCCAGCACAATTGTATTGCTTTGCCTTGCTCGGATGGGGCTGTGCTCACCATTTGTGTGCGATGCTATGCCTATTCTTCCCATGGGCTGCCTCGCAATGTATTTAAGGAGTGTGATGGCTGTCCCCAGAGTGCTGGGGACAAGTCAGCCTGGATTTCTGCGGGCGCTGGTAAGCACCCCGAGCGGCGAGGCGTTTCT
The DNA here is from genome assembly GCA_963575745.1 of Prorocentrum cordatum. NCBI lineage: Eukaryota > Dinophyceae > Prorocentrales > Prorocentraceae > Prorocentrum > Prorocentrum cordatum. The sequence continues at coordinate 35,364 of CAUYUJ010019083.1, forward strand.
GTCTAGGTCGTTCCCTGGTATTGCGACCTGGACTCAGAGGAGCTGCCGCGGCGCCTCGCCGACCTTGAAAAGGAGGTGCGCGCTGCCTGTCTTGTGCGTAGGCTTATTGTGGCCGCTGGGGGAACGCCAGGCCCACCACTTTCCGCCCCTGTGGAGGTTGAGCCCCCCTCGGCACAGGCTGCGCAGAAGCAGGGAGATCGGGTCGTCGTCAGACCGTCGTCGTCGAGTACCAAGCCTGCTCCTGTGCATGTGACAGTGGCTTCTGACCCGCTAGAAGTGGAGGAAACATGCTTCTCCTGACAGACTCAGCTGTTTGAAGCCTGCTCCCCCCGCGTTGGAGCGGAATACGGCGGGTCCTTTGATCGTTCCGCCCAGTTGGCCATAGGGCCGTACCTGGAGGGCCCGTCACGGGGGCACTGGTTCGTCGGTTGAGTCAGTCCCACACCAGGGACAGAGCTTGCTATCGTCCTGGCGTTCGTTACACCAGGGGTAGTGCAGCCGAGTCGTCCTGGCGTCGCCTTGTGTTTTTGTCGTGCTTGTGCGTGTGCGCGTCTGCTCGTGTGTCAGGCACCCCAGTCGTGGGGGAAGGTGCGCAGCGCGCGTGTTGCGAGCTGGGCGCGGGCCTGGCGCGGGGGCTTCGTCGCCCCGACCGTTGCATTGCCCAGTTTCCAGTTTCGGCTTCGTCCTGGCTTCGTTACACCAGGGACGTGTGCTTTCTCGCGGGTGCGCCGTGTGCGTTTTGCTTGCGCGTGTGTCAGGCGCCCCAGTGTGGGGGAAGGTGCGCTGCACGTGTGGGCGGTTCTTTGCGTTGGTGCGGGGGCGGAGGTCGTCGCCCTGACCTCTTCCCCTCCGTTTGGGGGGTGGTTTCCCTGGTGCACGGCCAGGGGCCCTCGCGGGCCCTGGCGACTGTTGCGCAGGTGAAGTCAGTGGGAGCTTCTCCCACTCCCCTTCCGCTCAGAGCCGTGGGGGCAGCCTCCCTGGGCGCAACGCCGCCCAGGATGTTATTGGATGCGCGTCGGGCCCGCCCCAGCCCTCGAAGAGGGAGGAGCCCCACGCGTCGCCCCATCTGTGGCGCAGTCCGACGACTCGGACTAAGAGATGCTCCTCAGGCTTCCCTGCCCGAGTAGCGTCTCGGCCTCGACCTCACTTCTTATAAGGTCTTGGCCTTTGGGGGGCGGGCGGTTAGCCACAGGGGATCCTCCCCGTTGCGGAAAATCGTTCCGTGGGTGTCGCGCCCGCCCTCCCATTGCCTCTTTTCATACTGCTTGCTGGCCTGCCTTCGTCCAGGCCAGGGAGCAGGTGGCGACGGCGGATCCGTCGTGTGTTGGGCATGGTTGATGGCAAACATCCTCCTCCGCCTCCTCCTCCGCCTCCTCCTCCTCCTCCTTCGTCTCTCCCCCTCCTCCTCCTTCTCCTCCTCCTCCTTCTCCTCCTTCTGCGTCCCCATTCCTCTCCTTCCTCTGCTCTGGCCGAGGCCTCGACTGGGACCGGTGCGCGGCCGGCTCGGGAAGAACACGCGTCGACTACGCATTTACCAACTCCAAGGCGGAACGATTTGCCACCAATTCGTCCTCCTTCGGCCCCGCGCAGGGAGGGGTAGGGGGATGGGGGGAGGCTTCTTAGAAACACCCCTGCGTCTTAGAAGGCGCGGGCCTTATCTGTAGATGTAGGGCCTGCGCCTTCCAAGGAGCAGCCTGCTGTTAAGAAGCCTCCCCCCCTACCCTTACGCCTTTGTGCGCGCCGCCGAAGCGTGGCCCCCCAGAGGTCTGGACCCCTTCCCCGGGACCAGCTTTTCACCTTCGGTCGCTCTCTTAGCGGTCCTGGGGCCCGGTGAGGTCCCCCCGAGGGCGAAACTGCGCAAACATCAGTCGTCGCGGTTTTTTTGTTTTTTTTTTTTTTTTGGTTTTTATATATATATATATATGTATGTATATATATATATATATATATATATATATATATATATATTATATATTTCCCCCCCCCTTTTCTCCGCAACGAGAGGCTGTCGGGGCACAGTGGAACATTTCCGGTGCGGGCGCGGCGGGCGAGGGCGGCCGCCGCGCGGCGGCACGCGAGACCGCTGCCCGGACCCCCTGCGGGGCGGGGAGGCCCACGACAGAGAGGAACACCGGCG
>CAUYUJ010019083.1:39361-44361 GCA_963575745.1 Prorocentrum cordatum
AGTAGTAGTAGTAGTAGCAGTACTATTAGTAGTAGTAGTAGTAGTAGTAGTTGTAGTTGTAGTTGTAGTTGTTGTAGTTGTAGTTGTAGTTTTAGTAGTCGTAATTATAGTAGTAGTAGTGGTAGTAGTAGTAGTAGTAGTAGTAGTAGTAGTAGTAGTAGTAGTAGTAGTAGTAGTAGTAGTAGTAGTAGTCGTAGTCGTAGTCGTAGTCGTCGTCGTCGTCGTCGTCGTAGTAGTAGTAGTAGTAGTAGTAGTAGTAGTAGTAGTAGTAGTAGTAGTAGTAGGCGTAGTCGTAGTCGTAGTCGTAGTCGTAGTCGTAGTCGTAGTCGTAGTCGTAGTCGTAGTCGTAGTCGTAGTCGTAGTCGTAGTCGTAGTCGTAGTCGTAGTCGTAGTCGTTGTCGTAGTCGTAGTCGTAGTCGTAGTCGTAGTCGTAGTCGTAGTCGTAGTCGTAGTCGTAGTCGTAGTCGTAGTCGTAGTAGTAGTAGTAGTAGTAGTAGTAGTAGTAGTAGTAGTAGTAGTAGTAGTAGTAGTAGTAGTAGTAGTAGTAGTAGTAGTAGTAGTAGTAGTAGTAGTAGTAGTTAGTAGTAGTAGTAGTAGTAGTAGTAGTAGTAGTAGTAGTAGTAGTAGTAGTAGTAGTAGTAGTAGTAGTAGTAGTAGTAGTAGTAGTAGTAGTAGTAGTAGTAGTAGTAGTAGTAGTAGTAGTAGTAGTAGTAGTAGTAGTAGTAGTAGTAGTAGTAGTAGTAGGCGTAGTAGTAGTAGTAGTAGTAGTAGTAGTAGGAGGAGGCGGAGGAGGAGGAGGAGGAAGGGGAGGAGGAGGAGGAGGAAGAGGAGGAGAAGGAGGAGGAGGAGGAGGAGGAGGAGAGGCGTCTGCGCCCGAGGTATTGGCGGACGTTCGCCCTTCCGCTCGTGGCGACGCCCAGGCGGGGCGCCCGCCGCGAAATGGTCCACCTTGCCCTGCCCAGGCTGGGCCCCCCGCCTTCGCTAACCAGCCGAACGCGTAAGAGAAGTTTTCGGGCCCCATTTAGGCGCCTATGCCTCGGAAGACTGGGGCTTCTAAGACGATCCCAGCGACCGTGCGGAATGCCTTCAACTGCATTGGCTACGCCGCCCAGAGGTTGGGCTCCATCAAGGGCGCCAGCATTGCCCTCCTCATACGCGCGTGGGACGAGATGCTGCGTGGCAAACAGCAACATGATACGACCGCTACGACCTACAAGTACATCGTCATCCGGGTCCCCACAGAGACCGAGCATGGCAACCACATCCCTTCCCACAACGTGTTCGCCGTGGCCAGGCCGCCTGGCTACTGAGCAACCAACGCCAGCGCCACCCACGGCGACAACGAGGGTCTTCTGTCGTCGTCCTACATCCCTGCGCGCGACTCTTCCGCTTATTACGCCCCACGAACCCCTGCCCGACGACCCCCACGACCCCTTGCCCTACCCGCCTGCCCCACGACCCCCCCGCCTGACGGCCTCCACGACGGCCGCGCCCCGAGTGGCTGCATGCTCTGAGCGTGAGCCCGTGGGGGGGCACACCAGTGGAACTGGCCATATGGGGCGCTCGACGTCCCGAACGACCGCATGTCCTGGCAGGGCGCCCGCGGGGGCCATGCCCGGTGAAGCGGCCACAGGCACCAGCTGAAGCTGCCCCCTGGAGCCACCCACCCGACCCCCTGCCTGCCCCGCGACGCCCCCGAGCAACCCGGACCCCCCCGCGACCCACCACCAGGACGGCTTTCCGCGACGGCCACGCGGCGGCCCCCACGACGCCCCCCCCGACGCGGCCCCCATGATGGTCCCCATGACGGCCTTTGCGGCTGCCCCCACGACGGCCCCCGTGATTCACCCAACGACAAACCCCCGCGGCTGCCCCCGCGACGGTCCCCACAACGGCCCCGCCGCGACGGTGACGAAGACGGCGCCCGCCACGACGGCGACTACGACCGCGGCGGGGCCCCCCTCCCTGCGACGCCGACCTCAGCGACCGCCAGGACGGCCACGAGGACAGACAGACCGCCTGCCGAACCGACGCCACTCCCGAAGCCTTTCCCGATGCTCCCACCGACGCCCAAATCGACGCCCCGCCCCACTCCTTGCCCGACTCCGCGCCCGACACGCGCCCCACGCCCGACCCCCCACTGGGACAACCTCGGCTGTGCGGACCGCGCTTCCCTCGCGGACAGCTGGGCGGCCCGCAGCACGGGCGAGCGGACCGCCGACCCCGCGACCCCTCGCCCCCCGACCCCGCGCCCGACGGCCTCCACGACGACCCCCTAACTCAGCCCGACGGTTCCTGCGGCCCGCCATCCCGGGACCCCTCGCCCGACCCGGCGGCCCCTGCACGCGCAACCACGACGGCCTCCCACGACGGCCCCCGCGAACCACTGCCCCTTAACCCCCCCCGACGGGTGCGGCCGGCCCCTCCGCAGTGCCCAGTGATAGCGGTCATTGGGGGGCAGCAGCAGGCGCTCTCTTTTGGGCCCCCACGCCCGCCATCCCCCCGACGGCCCCACGACCCCCAACCCCAACCAGAGAGCTCCCGCGACCCACCACCGAGACGGCCCCACCCACGACGGTCGCTGCGCGACGGCCCCCGGGACAGCCCCCCGCGACAGCCCCGACCGCGGCCCCCGCGACGGACACTGCGACGGCCCCCGCGGCTGCCCCCATGACGTGTGCAGCAACGGCCTCGCCCTGAAGGCGACGAGGATGACGCCCGCCACGACGACGACGACTCCGACCGCGACGAAACCTCCCCCCTACGACGGCGCCGGCGACCGCCACGACGGGCGTGGGGGTGGACCGACCGACGGCCCAGTCGACGTCCCTCCCGACGCCCTCCCCGAAGCTCTCCGCGACGCCCATACCAGCGCCCCGCGCCCCCACGACGGCCTCTGGGCGACGACGCCCGCGACTGCACCCCGAGACGGCCTCGACAACGGCCCCTGCGACAGACCGCGCGATGGCCCTCCGCGAAGGGCCCCGGCGACGGCTCCGCCCCGACGGAGACGAAGATGACGCCCGCCACGACGCCCCCCGCTTAGCGACTCCGGCGCCAGCGATGGCAATCACGGGCGCGAGGATGGACCGACGGACCTGCCCCAGCCCATCACGTTGCACAGCAACCTCATTCTGGCAATAGCGCGCAGGCCCTGGGAGATCTTCAACGAGGACCCTGGTGACAAACTCAACCGCTACGCTGACTGCGGGGAGGCGATCCAGGACACCACGAGGGCGCACTTCAACGCGGTGGAGAGTTTTGGTTCCCAGGCCGCTTTCGACCAGCTGTCATCGACCACCTAGCTGGAATTCCTGAACGTCTCCATCGTCGAGCTGGCGGCATTCGCGAAGTACCAGCGCGCGAAAGCCCGCGGCGGTGCTGCCGACGAAGCGCCTGCCGAGTGAGACGGCCTCGACCCTAACAGACGCGCCCGCTGGACGCCACGGACCGAACATGGGTCCTCTCCTGCTGGAGTCCCTGTCCCGCGGCGCCACAGACCAACGCCGCGACCACGACCATGGCGACGCCCCTGACCACGACGCCCCTGCCACGCGTAATTCCACCGCAAGTGCAGCTTCTACTGGACTTCCAAAGAGGAATTCGGGGGCCTAAGAGGTCGGGGCGACGGCGCTCTGAACAGCCGGGGAGGATCGACGACAAGTAAGAGTGACCTCTCGCCGGAGTGGCCTTTGGTGCGGGCCCAATGGGTCCCCCGATCGCCGAACGCGATGTGGTAGTAATTAGCGTCTTGTGCGCTTGTGTGTTTGTTCCCCCGCGGCCTCCAAAAAACCGCGCATCAAGAGTCACTCTTGCCCAGAGTCATTCTTGCGTGCGGTCGAGAGGGGGGGGGGGTAGAGAGGCTGCGACATGCATGGAGGAACGCGACTTTTTAGTCGTCCGCCCTGCCGCTGCGGCGCGAGCTTTGGGACTTTACTCTGATCACCCCCCCAGGGTCAACGGCCCCCATGGGGGGGTGGATGGCAGCGTCCGAGTACATTGTGCCGTCAGTGTCCAGTGTCCAGTGTCCAGGAGAAGGAGGAGAAGGATGAGGAGGAGGATGAGGAGGAGGATGAGAAGGAGGAGGAGGAGGAGGCGCCTGAGGAAGAGGAGGAGGAGGAGGAGGAGCAGGAGGAGGAGGAGGAGGAGGAGGAGGAGGAGGAGGAGGAGGAGGAGGAGGAGGAGGAGGAGGAGGAGGAGGAGGATATGAAGGAGGTAGGAGGAGAAGTTGGGGGAGGGAGGGACGCTCGCGCTCCTCAGGGCCCAGTCATGGTCGTGGAGAGCGTGAAGGGGAAGGTGTCCACCGCGAACAAAGGCATGACCGACGCGGACCTGGAAAGGCGGCCCTTCGGATCGGGCGGCTCTCCTGGGCGGCTGACCCAGTGATCCTGGCCCTTCGTCCATCCCGACTGCGCTGGGCGCTTTCAACACGGCTTCGGGCCCCCAAGCCATCGCAGATCGACCCGGCGCGGAAAATGAACAGAAGGATGGGGTCTAGGGCTCCAGTCGTGATTGTTCAGGACGTCGTATTTTTGTCGCAGGGTCGGATCTTCGCCCAGAGCTGTCCGTGTGGGGTGTGGGGCGCGCGCCTGCGGCGCCACAGGGTCTCGCTCGAGGAGGTCTACTTCGTCCCCCGTCCGCCTCCCCAGCGTCCCCGAGGTCAGCTGTCCACCGCCCTCGTCCACCTCCCCCTCGTCTTAGTTGTTCGGTAGCAAAAATCATGGCCTTGTGCAGCCTCGTAATTCTGGCTCTAGCGTCGGCTCGCGTCGATTAGCGTCTGGGAGTCGATGAGATAACGCCTATTTAGCGCCGGCTAGCGTCGATTAGCCTCGATCTAGCGTCGATTAGCGTCGATTTTGCGTCGACCAGCGTCGATTCGCCAGAGCCGACGAGATGGTACGGGAGGCTCCCATGAGTTGCCACCGACCAGTTGTCCCTCCTCCGTCTGGCCATCACCCCCCGGCAACACGCTGCGAGTTGGGGCTGTCCCCAAGCCGAGG
>CAUYUJ010019083.1:51861-176861 GCA_963575745.1 Prorocentrum cordatum
TGTGTGCTGTCTAATTAATTGTCGGTTGGACATCGATGGGTCACACACAGCGCTGTTGTCTGTCTCCCTCGCCCCGCTCTTGTTCTTTCTTCTTGATTTCCGTTTTCTGGACAAATTGCGTCCCACCTGGTGGTGGGCAGCAACACCTGGTGATCAATCGCAGACGAATCGGCCTGCATGCTGCGCCAGCTGATCATCCGACCCTTCTGTTGCAATGTCGTCCGGGAGCGTTTTCTTTTGTGATCTGACGTCTACCGGCTCCCAAACAAATTATCCTGGCGAAGGACCCAACCATATGCAGTTGTGAGTACCGCTATTGTGAACATCTTCTTCGGTGGCGAGCCCTACGGGGCCACGAACCGTGTGAGGGGGGTGCCGACATGTGTGGCCGGGTACACGATACGAACGGAAGACGAAACGGAAGACGATCGGCCTGAGTATGAAATCTTGAGCGCGGGTGAGTCTGAGCGCGAGTGAGTCTGATTATGAATGAGTCTGCGCCAGGAAACGTGTGAGGGGTGACGCAAAATCGGGCAGCGCCGCCATGCGAACTGCGCCACTGGGACTTTCGGTGGAGCTCCCTATGGGGCCGCGAAACGTGTGAGGGGTGTGCCGAAATGGGTGCGGTGCCGCCGTGCGAACGCAGCCACTGGGGCCCTCGGTGGAGCTCCCTATGGGGCCACGAAGCGTGTGAGGGTGTGCCGAAATAGGTGCGGTGCCGCCATGCGAACGCAGCCAGTGGGGCCCTCGGTGGAGCTCCTTATGAGGCCACGAAACGTGTGAGGGCTGTGCCGAAATGGGTGCGGTGCCGGCATGCGAACGCAGCCACTGGGGCCTTCGGTGGAGCTCCTTATGGGGTCACGAAACGTGTGAGGGGTGTGCCGAAATTGGTGCGGTGGGCGCATGCGAACGCAGCCAGTGGGGCCTTCGGTGGAGCTCCCTATGGGGCGACGAAACGTGTGAGGCGTGTGCTGAAATGGGTGCGGCGCCGCCATGCCAACGCAGCCACTGGGGCCTTCGGTGGAGCTCCCTATGGGGCCACGAAACGTGTGAGGGGTGTGCCGAAATGGGTGCGGCGCCGCCATGCAACGCAGCCACTGGGGCCTTCGGTGGAGCTCCCTATGGGGCCACGAAACGTGTGAGGGGTGTGCCGAAAGCGCACTGGGGCCTTCGGTGGAGCTCCCTATGGGGCCACGAAGCGTGTGAGGGGTGTGCCGAAATGGGCGCGGCGCCGCCATGCCAACGCAGCCACTGGGGCCTTCGGTGGAGCTCCCTATGGGGCCACGAAGCGTGTGAGGGGTGTGCCATGCGGCGCCGCCATGCCACGCAGCCACTGGGGCCTTCGGTGGAGCTCCCTATGGGGCCACGAAACGTGTGAGGGGTGTGCCGAAATGGGTGCGGCGCCGCCATGCAACGCAGCCACTGGGGCCTTCGGTGGAGCTCCCTATGGGGCCACGAAACGTGTGAGGGGTGTGCCGAAATGGGTGCGGGGCCGCCATGCCACGCAGCCACTGGGGCCTTCGGTGGAGCTCCCTATGGGGCCACGAAGCGTGTGAGGGGTGTGCCGAAATGGGTGCGGCGCCGCCATGCCAACGCAGCCTGGGGCCTTCGGTGGAGCTCCCTATGGGGCCACGAAACGTGTGAGGGGTGTGCCGAAATGGGTGCGGGCCGCCATTGGGGCCTTCGGTGGAGCTCCCTATGGGGCCACGAAACGTGTGAGGGGTGTGCCGAAATGGGTGCGGCGCCGCCATGCCAACGCAGCCACTGGGGCCTTCGGTGGAGCTCCCTATGGGGCCACGAAACGTGTGAGGGGTGTGCCGAAATGGGTGCGGCGCCGCCATGCCAACGCAGCCACTGGGGCCTTCGGTGGAGCTCCCTATGGGGCCACGAAACGTGTGAGGGGTGTGCCGAAATGGTGCGGCGCCGCCATGCCAACGCAGCCACTGGGGCCTTCGGTGGAGCTCCCTATGGGCCACGAAACGTGTGAGGGGTGTGCCGAAATGGGTGCGGCGCCGCCATGCCAACGCAGCCACTGGGGCCTTCGGTGGAGCTCCCTATGGGGCCACGAAACGTGTGAGGGGTGTGCCGAAATGGGTGCGGCGCCGCCATGCCAACGCAGCCACTGGGGCCTTCGGTGGAGCTCCCTATGGGGCCACGAAACGTGTGAGGGGTGTGCCGAAATGGGTGCGGCGCCAAAACCAACGCAGCACTGGGGCCTTCGGTGGAGCTCCCTATGGGGCCACGAAACGTGTGAGGGGTGTGCCGAAAACGCATGCAACGCAGCCTGGGGCCTTCGGTGGAGCTCCCTATGGGGCCACGAAACGTGTGAGGGGTGTGCCGAAATGGGTGCGGCGCCGCCATGCCAACGCAGCCACTGGGGCCTTCGGTGGAGCTCCCTATGGGGCCACGAAACGTGTGAGGGGTGTGCCAAATTGGGTGCGGCGCCGCCATGCCAACGCAGCCACTGGGGCCTTCGGTGGAGCTCCCTATGGGGCCACGAAACGTGTGAGGGGTGTGCTGAAATGGGTGCGGCGCCGCCATGCGAACGCAGCCACTGGGGCCTTCGGTGGAGCTCCCTATGGGGCCACGAAGCGTGTGAGGGGTGTGCCGAAATGGGTGCGGTGACGATGGGAGGGGGGAGGAGGCGAAGGAGGAGGAAGGAGAGCGAGGAGACGCGGGGCACCGTCTCTTCAAACCGAGGACCCAACACCACAGGATGGTTGGGAAACCATGACCAGGGACATGTATTGATCATGACGATAAAGGGCGGCGATGGTGATGGCGATCATGACGACGATGATGATGCTGCTACTGATGATGCTGCTGCTGATGATAATGATTACGATGCTACTGATGATGATGATGATGATGATGATGATGATGATGATGATGATGATGATGCTGACGATGATGCTGATGATGATGATGATGATGATGATGATGATGATGATGATGATGATGATGCTGATGCTGATGATGTTTAGGTTGGTAATGCTGCCGATTTGTTGCTATGGTGGTGGTGATAATGATGGTGATGCCGAGCATGATGATGATGACGATGCTGATTGTGATGATGATAAGGATACTGATGATGATGAGGATGCTGATGATGATTATGCTGATGTTGATGACGATGATGATGATGCTGACGATGATGACGACGATTCTGACCATGACGATGACGATGACGATGAAGATGATGATCATGATGCTGATGCTGCTGATGATGATGATGCGGATGATGATGGTTAGCATGATGATGCTGCTGCTGATCTTGATTATGATTCGGATGATGACGATTATGATGGCGATGATGATGGCGATCGCGATGATGATGCTGATGATGATGGTGACTGTGATTATGATGGTCATGCTGCTGATGAACATGCGGATGATAATGCATGGTTATTTGGCTGATTATGATGATGACGATGATGATGACGATGATGATGATGATGATGAAGGTGCTGACGGTCATGATGATGGCGATGATGGTGATGCTGATGCTGATGACGCTGCTGATGATGATGCCGATGATCATGATTCTCATCATGATGATGACGATGATGACGACGTTGACGATGCTGCTGATGATGATGATGACGATGCTGATGATGATGCTGATGCTGATAATGATGATGATGGTACTGATGATGATGATGATAATGATGATGATGATGATGATGATGATGCTGACGATGACGATGACGATGACGATGATGCTGCTGATGCTGACGAGGATGATGCTGATGCTGATGCTGATGCTGATGCTGATGCTGATGCTGATGACTGATGCTGATGCTGATGCTGATGCGTCTGATGATGATGGCGAGGATGATGCTTCTGATGATGGTGTTTATGATGGTGCTGCTGATGATGCTGCTGCTGATGATGATGATGATGATGATGATGATGATGATGATGACGATGCTGAGTATGTTGATGATGATGGTGACGATGGTGATGATGCTGATGCTATAGATGATCAGTGATGATGGCGACGAATGTGAAGATGATGGTGATGATGATGACGATGACTGGTGCTGATGCTCATGCTGATGCTGATGCCGCTGATGATGCTGATGATGCTGATGATGATGACGATGATGCTGCTGATGCTGACGATGATGATGCTGATGCTGGTGCTGATTCCGATGCTGATGCTGCTGGTGACGATGATGCGGATGATGATGCTGCTGATGGTGTTTATGATTGTGATGATGATCGTACTGATGATGACGATGCTGCTGCTGATGATGATGATGAATTTGAAAATGATGATGCTGACGATGATGCTATACCAGAAGATGACGATGATACTACTGATGACGATGCTGATGATGATCAGGATGATGCTGTCGATGATGCTGATGATGGTGTTTATGATGGTGGTGATGATAGTGATAATGCTGATAATGACGATGATGATGATGATGATGATGATGATGATGATGATGATGATGATGGTGCTGATCATGCTGATGATGACGAACATGACGATGATGATGGTCATGCTGATTTTGATGACAGCTATGAAGATGAGGCTGCTGATGATGATGATGATGCTTCTGATGCTGCTGCTGATGATTATGATTATGACGTTGGTGATCATGGTGATGCTGATGATGATGATGATCATGATGATGATGATGACGATGATGCTGATGCGGATGCTGATGATGATCATGATGATGATGTTGCAGATGATGATGATGATGATGATGATGATGATGATGATGATGATGATGATGATGATGATGATGATGATGATGATGCTGATGATGATGATGATGATGATGATGATGATGATCATGATCATGATCATGATCATGCTGTTGTTATGCTGTTGTTGTTGTTGACGATGGTGCTGATGTGTTGCTGAAGGTAGTTGTGCTGATCGGTAGAATGAGGAGTATGGGCAGGAGAGGCCCGATGGTGGTGTCAAGCTTAATGCCCCTGGTAGGGCATCGTGGAGTTCGTGAGTCACGCCAAGCTCAGGGCCCCCCTGGTGCGTCTGGGGCACGCTCCAAGAGAGCCCAGCGCGACCCATAAGTTAACCACAGTATTCTCGGGGCGGGGGACGGGGAGACAGGTGAATCTTAATGTTAGTATGCTGGTGCCCCATCTGGCAGGGTTCACGACGTAAGTGGGGCAGTCGTCTCACAAGACTGCCACCTGGGCCCCTCTCCCCCCACCTCCATCTCCACCTCCTCGAGGCCCTCGCCCTCCTCGCCCTCCTCTGCTTGCTCCGTCGCCTCCTGACTTTTGGCGGGGAAGGGCCAGAAGGCGGGGAGGGAGGAGGGGAGGCGGGGCGACGTCCTTGAAAGGCGTGGGGCCCTTGGAGTACCCCGCTCGGGGCCCCGCGGCATCCTTCGAGCCGCCGTTCGGCCCTCGGGAGGGGGGGTGGGGGGGGGTGGGGGAGAGGAGTGGTGGCCGCGCCCGCGGCCGCTGGGAGGCAGAGGGGGATATCCAGCGGCGAGCGAGGAGGGGAAGTGAGAAGGAGGAGGCCTTCTCAGAAGGCGGCGGGGCCTTTCAGACAGGCTGTTTCTCAATCCCAAGCCTTGTTTGAGGGTCGGGGACGACGACGGGGTGGTGTGGTGTATACTTTTTTATCCGTTTCCTGGGGAAGCAACGGCTTATGTACATATCATGGTCTCGTATACACCAGGATCAGCTTTCCTGTGTAAAGTTCAGTGTAGGGCCGGGAAACGCGTGGAGTATAGAGTTCGGTTCCCTACAGACGGCTTCTTCTCCTGCTCACCTCCCTCGCTCGCCGCCGAGCTTTGCTTCTTTTGTGCCATGCCTCAGGTGGTGCTTCGCCTGGCCGCCTGGCCTGGCCCACGCGGGTGGGCCGCGCGCGCGCGAAAGGGAAGCCCGTCGCATGCGCGGCTGCGCTGTTTCGGGCTTGCCCGCGGAGAGGAAGCTCCCAGTCCGCGAGCTGGGGCCCTCCTGGGCCCCTGCTTGTGGCCGTCTCGGGGGGCCTCCCGAGGCCCTCTGGGGACCGAGCCTCGGAGCCCCTCCACGCCTCGCCGAGCTCCGAGCTCTGGCCGAATAGACAGCGCGGGACGCGAAGCCCAAAGGATAAAAGGCCCCAGTGGCTTTGGCCCTTTTGCTTCTCGGGCCAGGTCGAGAGATGGTCCTGCGCGCCCCCCGGCACCCCCTCCGGGCGCCTCTATTCAGGCGATCGCAAGCATGGATCAAGGGGGGGCGCGGATTGGCGACGGGTCCCGCTTCCATGGAAAGTCGCGGATTTCCGCCGCCGAACGAGGCGGCACAGGCAGCAGGTTGGAGAGGGCACCTCCCCCGATCCATGGATTTGGCGACCGCGCGCCGAATCCATGGATCGCTTATCCATGTGTGCGCGCCCCCGATTTTGGGGGCCTCTGGTGGCGTCTGGGGGCCCCTGGAAGTTTTCCCGGCGCCAAACTAGGTTTGACGAACGTTTGGAGCAGAGCGCATCGAAACGCGCTTTGTTTTCCAACGCTGCTGGCCCCTAGGCCTACTGACGAGCTTGTTGGGGCCTCTTGGCACTTTCGTGATGCCTCTCAGGACCTCTGGGGGGCAACTTGTGGCATATGGGGTGCACAGTTGCAGTCTTCGCTCCAGTCTGGGGGGCATCTTGCAGCCGTCGTGGGGTGTTTTTTGGCCGTCTCGGGGCTATGAAGAGCGCCAGAGAGTGAGCCGTATGGGCGCCGCCGCTTCCGAGGCAAGGCCGCCGCGAGGGGACAACGCCTGGAAAGCTGCAGAAAGCTTGGTGGACATCTAATTGACATTCCAGCACGCCCCGGCTTGCTAGTGGCACGGTGGCACACTACGACGCAGGCTATCTCAACTTCATGTTGAAGCACGCTCTCGTCCTCCTCCTCCTCCTGCTCTCTCTCTCTCTCTTTCTCTTTCTCCCTCTCTCTCTCTCTTTTTCTCTCTTTCTCTCTCTCTCTCTCTCTTTGTTTCTCTATGTGTCTTTTTTTCTCTACCTCTACATATCGCCTTCTCTTTCTCTCCCTCTTTTTTAATCATTTTGTTGTATCTCTGTCTGTCTGTCGTCTCTCTCTCTTTTTTCCCTACTTAGGCTCTGCCTGGAAGGGTTCTTACTTTATATGCTTAAAGGGGCCGGGCAGTGTTGCTCGCCCCGGGCGGTTCCCCCGGCACCCGCCCCGCGGTTCCCCCAGTTGCGCCCCCCTTAGCTTAGCTTTGCTTATTTCATCTTAGCTTAGCCCAGCTTAGCTTAGCTTAGCTTAGCTCAGCTTCGCCTAGCCTAGCTTAGCTTAGCTTAGTTCAGCTTAGCCTAGCCTAGCTTAGCTTAGCTTAGCTTAGTCTGGCCTAGCATAGCTTAGCTTAGCTTAGCTCAGCTCAGCTTAGCTTAGCTTAGCGCAGCGCTGCATTAGCATAGCATAGCATAGCATAGCATACCATAGCATAGCATAGCATAGCGCAGCATAGCATCGTGCAGCATAGCATATCATAGCGCAGCATAGCATATCATAGCGCAGCCTAGCACAGCATATCATAGCATAGCGTAGCGCATCATATCATAACATAGCATATCATAGCATGGCATATCGCAGCATAGCATAGCATATCATAGCATAGTATAGCGCAGCATAGCATATCAGAGCATAACCTAGCATAGCATAGCATAACGCAGCATATCATAGCATAGCATAGCATAGCATAGCGCAGCATAGCATAGCATAGCATAGCCTAGCATAACATAGCGCAGCCTAACATACCCTAGCATAGCATAGCATACCAGAGCGCAGCATAGCGCAGCATAGCGCAGCATAGCGCAACATAGACGTAGATGTGAGTGTAGTTGTATATGTAGATGTAGATGTAGATGTGAAGGTAGTTGTAGATGTACATGTATATGTAGATGTATATGCATGTGTACATGTAGATGTAGCTGTAGGTGTAGATGTGGATGTAGGTCTAGATGTAGATGTAGGTATCAAGCTGTACTATGACGACTACTACTACTACTCCTACTACTACTACTACTACGACTACTACTACTACTACTACTGCTACTACTACTACTACTACTACCACTACTACTACGACTACTACTACTACTACTACTACTCCTACTACTACTACTACTACTACTACTACTGCTACTACTACTACTACTACTACTACTACTACTACTACTACTACTACTACTACTACTACTACTACTACCGCTGCTACAACTGCGACGATGAGGAGAAGGAGGAGGACGGCGTTTACCGTTACTACTAATCTTGCTCTCCTCGGGGCTCCAACTCCTAGGTAGGGTCGCTCTGGGATAATATATTTGTTTTCTTCTCTCTTTTTTTAAAAAAATATTTTTTCTTATATATATATATAATATATATAATATATATATATATACCGGAACGGCGCGAGCCGCTTGCCCGCTCGGCCTTCCGACGCCTGGTCCGCATCGGTATGTCTTTCTCTCTCTCTCTCTCTCTTTTTTCTCTCCCTCTCTCTCTTTATCTCTCTCTCTCTCTTTCTATCTTCTCTCTTTCTCTCTTTCTCTCTCTCTCTCTCTCTTCTCTCTGTCTCTCTCTATATATATATAGAGAGATCTCACAGTGAGGGGGCCGACCGGTCATTCACTGTTCCTGGGCGCGTGGCTGAAGTGAGCTTCTGCGGTGCGGATTCTTGTTGTTGTTGTTGTTGGTGCTGTTGTTGGTGTTAGTGTTGCTGCTGCTGTGATTGTTGTCGCTGCTGCTGCTGTTGTTGTTGGTGGTGGCGTTGTTGTTGCTGTTGTTGTCGTGGTGGTAGTGGTGGTGGTGGTCGTGGTGGTGGTGGTGGTGGTGGTTGTTGTTGTTGTTGTTGTTTTGTGTTGTCGTCGCCCCCCCGTGGTGGTGGTGGTGGTTGTGGTGGTGGTGGTGGTGGTGCCGCTGCCCACCCGCGACCCGGCCCGCGACCCACCCGCGACCCACCAGCGACCCACCCGCGACTCACCCGCGACTCACCCCGCGACCCACACGCATTGCTTGCACGAAAACATCGGCGCCTGCGGCGGGAACGTTGTCAGAGTGAGGGGGCCGAACGGTCATTCACTGTCCCTGGACGCGTTGCTGAAATGAGCTTTGCGGTGCGGGTTGTTATTGAAGTCTCACTACTGCCGAATAATTATTGTTGATCCCTCCCCTCCAGTGACCATTGTTTTTTCAACTGAAGTGCTTCCCCTGGGGCTCGCACATTGTTATTAATTAGGGAAAGTCACTAGGCTCAAACTGGCCCCTGGCCCCCGAGTTACAACAACAACGGCTCCCGCCCGGTACTTCCTCACAATTTATTTCCAAATCGCGCTCTCGCGCGGGATTTCGTCATATACGCATCGCGCTCTCGCGTGGGGCTTCCACAATTTATTCAGACGATGCGCCTTCGGTGCTCAGGAAACACGCTCTCGCTTTGGCTCTTCTCGCGATTTACTTGAGAATCGCGCTATCGCTCGAGACGTCCTCGCAATTCATGCAGGACCCACGCTTTAGCAACCCGTCTGGGTCCGCCCACCCGATCTGCCCGTCTTGTTCTACTATTTTGTTTCTGCTCCTTGCCCCTTTTCTGCTAATTTCTCTCGTGCTCCATCCTTCTCCCTCCCCCTTCCACCCGTCCTCTATTCCCTTGTTTTCAGGGCTGCACTACATGCACGTAGCAGGTAAGGAAGATATGCCCCAAAGGGTGTACGCTCGAAGACGACGAGGGCGGCTACCGAGGGTTTGGGTTATACTTCTTGATTGGCACGTGAGCAGATAGGAGCGAACAGTCTTAGCATGATTGTTGTTGTTGCTGCTGCTGTGGTTGTTGTTGTGTTTGTTATTGTTGCTGCTGTGGTTGTTGTTGATGATGCTGTTGTTGTTGCTGTTGTTGTTGCTGTTGTTGTTGATTGTTGTTGTGTGTTGTTGTTTTTGCTTTCGCTGCTGTTGTTGTTGTCGTTGTTGTGCTATTGGTGGTGGTGGTGTGGTGTTGGTGTTGGTGTTGGTGTTGGTGTTGTTGTTGTTGGTGGTGGTGGTGGTGGTGGTTGTTGTTGTTGTTGCGATTGTTGTTTGTTGTCGCCGTCCCCCCCGCGAGCCGGCCCGCGACCCACCCACGGCCCATTGGCGACTTACCCGCGACCCACCCGCGACCCACCCGAGATCCACCCGCGACCCACCCGCGACCAACCCGCGAGGCACCAGCGACCCAACCGCGACCCACCCGCGACCCACCAGCGACCCGGCCCGCGACCCACTCGCGACCCACCCGCGACCCACCCGCGACACACCCGCGACCCACCCCGCGACCCACACGCATTGCTTTAACGAAAAATCGGCGCCTGCGGCGGGAACGTCGTCAGAGTGAGGGGGCCGAACGGTCATTCACTGTCCTTGGGCGCGTGGCTGAAGTGAGCTTCTGCGGTGCGGATTTGTTGTTGTTATTGAACCCTCACTTCGGAAGAATAATTATTGTTGATCCCCCCCGCCGGGTGCACATTGTTTTTTTTCGATTGAAGTGCCCCTCCCAGGGCTCGCACCTTTTTTTTAATCAGGGAAAGTCTTGAGGCTCAAACTGTGTCGTTGGCCCCCTGTCTACAACGACAACAACAACGGCTCCCGCCTAATATTTGCTCACAACTTATTGAAGAATCGCGCTCTCGCTTGGGACTTCCTGGCATTTACCACCGAATCGCGGCTCCCGCTCGATATTTCTTGACAATGTATTGCAGAATCGTGTTCTCGCTTGGGATTTCCTCGCAACTTACAACCGAAACGCTTCGCCTGCTATTTCCTCAGAATTTATTCAGATGCCTGTCCTCGACACTCAGGAATCGCGCTCCCGCTACATATGGCCTGGCGGTTCAAGCAGGACTCACGCTTCAACGATCCGCCCGCTCGACCCGCCCGTCGGGGCCTGCCCGCCCGACCAGCCCGTTGATGACTGCAGTCGCCGATCGCTGCCCTTCGCCCGCCTTCGATGACCCTCGCTGCCCGTACTTGTTCCGCGGTCGCCTTCGCTCGCTGCCCTTCGTGGCCCCGTTGCTGCCCTCAGTGGCTCCGTTGCTGCCCTTGGTGGCCCCACATTATATGCCCTTCGTGGCCCTCGCTCGCACGCGCCCGTCGTGGCCCCATACGCATGTCCTTCGTAGCCCCGCTGTCGCCCTTCGTGGCCCCCTCGCTGCCCTTCCTGTTCCTTTGCTGCCCTCAGTGGCCCCGCTGTCGCCCTATGTGGCCCCGTATACGAATGCCCCTCGTGCCCCCCGTTCGCTCGCGCCCGTCGTTGCCCCATATGCATGCCCCTCGTGGCCCCGCTGTCGCCCTTTGTGACCCCCTCGCTGCCCTTCGTGGCCCCGGTGCTGCCCTCAGCGGCCCCGTCGCTGCCCTTTGTGGCCTCGGATTTTATGCCCTTCGTGGCCCACGCTGGCTTTTCCCACGATATATTTAGGAATCGCGATATCGCTCGAGACTTTCTGGCGATTCATGCAGGCCCAACGCTTCATGCAACCCGCCTGCTCGACCTCGTCGCCTGGGCCTGCCTTCCCGACCTGCCCGCTAAGGGTCTGCCCGCCCTATCTGCCCGTCTGGTTCTACCACTTGTTTTCTGCTCGTTGCCCCCCTCCTGCTAATTTCTTTCGTGCTCCATTATCATCCCTCCCCCTTCCACCCGTCCTCTCTTCCCTTGTTTTAGAGGCTGCACTAAATACACGTGGCAGGTAAGGAAGATATACCCCCAATGAGGTACGATCGAAGACGACGAGGGTGGGGACCGAGAGTTTGGGATATACGTATTGACTAGCATGTGAGCAGATAGGAGCGAACAGTCTTGAAATGATTGTCGTTGTTGTTGTTGTTGTTATTATTATTATTATCATTATTATTATTATTTGTTGTTGTCGCTGTTGCTGTTGCTGTTGCTGTTGCTGTTGCTGTTGTTGCTGTTGTTGCTTTTGCTGTTGCTGTTGCTGTTGCTGTTGTTTGTGTTGTTGTTGTTGTTGTTGTTGTTGTTGTTGTTGTTGTTGTTGTTGTTGTTTGTTGTCGTCGTCCCCCCGAGCCTGCCCGCGACCCACCCGCGACCCACCCTCGACCCACCCGCGACCCACCCTCGACCCACCCCGCGCCCCACCCGCAACACCCGCGACCGACCCCGCGACCCGCCCGCGACCCACCCGCGATCCACCCGCGACCCATTCGCGACCCTCCCTGCGACCCACCCGCGACCCGGCACGCGACCCACCCGCGACCCGGCACGCGACCCACCCGCGACCCACCCGCGACCCACCCGCGACACACCCGCGATCCACCCCGCGACCCACACACATTGCTTTAACGAAAAATCGCCGCCTGCGGCGGGCTCGTTGTATGATTTGTAAAAATTAGGCGCCTGCGGCAGGCTTCTTCCAAGCCTTGTAGACTGCCGACGTCCCCGCCACCTCCTTACTCTTATCTGCGACTGCGGGGCGCTACGTATGTGTAGATAATTCTCGCCCTCTCACTCATTCTCTCTCTTCTCTCTCTCTCTCTCTCTTTCGCCCCTCCCCCTCTCTCTCCTTCCGAAGGAGTCCTTCTCTCTCTCTCCTTCGCCCCCTCCCCCTATCCCCCCGTGCCAGGAGCAGGTCCTCCGGATGATCCGGCGCGAGAAGACGGAGCGGCCCGCGGCGGGGTCCGCGTCGCGCCGCATCCAGAAGGAGCTGGCCGAGTGGGAGGCCGCCAAGGCGGGCGGACGCCCACGGCTGCCCTGCCGGGCAGACGCCCGGACCTCTGGGCGGAAGTTCCGGCCGAGCGCCCGCCATCCTCGGGGCGATTCGGCCCGACGACGACGACGACGACGACGACGCCCACGACGCCGACGACGCCGACGCCGACGGCGACGGCGACACCGACGACGACGGCGACGACGACGGCGGCGACGACGACGGCCTGTTGTTCCTTTGGGGGAGCACCAGATGGGCCCTCTGCATGGGGCCGCCGTGGGGCCATTCGGAGCCGTTTCCGGGTACACCAGGGGCGCTCGCGACCCAGCTTCCCCAGTCGGGAGCCGGGTCTGAGGGGATCGTTTTTCGATGTGCAGGTGAGCTGATTGTGTTTGCAGAGCTACATTGACCCTTATGGTATACGTAGTGCCCCGCAGTTGCGGATAAGAGTGAGGGGGCTGGCGCGGGGTGGGTCTCGGGTGTATCGAGGGTGAGTCGCGGGTGGGTCGCGGGGTGGGTCGCGCGGTGGGTCGCGGGCGTGTCGTGGGCGACGACGAGAACAACAACGCAACATCAACAGCAGCAGCAACAACAACCAAACACAATAACAACACCAACAACAACAGCAACAACAACAATAACAACACCAATAACAACACTAACAACAACAACCATACACATTTTGAGACTGTTCGCCTGTATCTGCTCGCGCGCCTTTTTACACGTAGTACATCCCAAAGCCTCGATACCCGCCCTCTTCGTCTTTGATCGTGCCCCCCTTGGGGGGTAGATCTTCCCTATCTGCCGCGTGCAGTTGGCGCAGTCCCTAAAAGAGGGGACGAGAGGGCGGATGGAAGGGGAGGGAGAAGGATGAAGCACGAGAGAGGTTAGCAAGAGGGGAGCTAGGAGCAGACCGTACGTGGTAGAGCCAAACGAGCAGATCGGGCGGGTAGACCTCACGGGCGTGTCGGGAAGGCGGGCCCAAGCGGCCAGGTCGAGCAGGCGTGTTGTTGAAGCGTGCGTCCCGCATGAATCGCGAGGAGGTTTCGAGCGATAGCGCGATCCCCAAGTGAATTGCGAGCAAACGCTAGAGCGAGAGCACGTTTCCTAAAGGTTGGAGGCGCGACGCTTGAATCAATTGTGAGAACGTACCTGGCGAGAGCGCGATTCCTGCATCAACTCGGAGGAAGTCCCGCGCAAAAGCGCACATTTGATATACATTGCGCGGAAATATACAGCGGGAGCCGTTGTCGTTGTAAACCGGGGGCCCGGGCACAGTTTGGTGACACCACGCTTTCCTTTGCGAAGCAGGGTGCGAGCCCAGGGAAGAGCATTCTACTTTACAGTATGCAATTGTCTCCGGACGGGGGGGTCAACAATGTTATTTTCAGAAGCGATTGACAACAAAACACTACCACCACCACCAACAGCAACATCAACAACACCAACACCACCACCACCAACACGAACACTCGTTTTAAGAGTGTTCGCTCATATCTGCTCGTGTGCCATTCAACACGTATGTCCCAAACCCTCGGTACACGCCCTCTTTGTATTCGATCGTGCCCCTTGGGGGTATATCTTCCTTACCTGCCACGTGCATTTGGTGCAGCCCCTAAGACAGGGGAAAACGTGGACGTTTGGAACGGGGGAGGGAGAAGGATAGAGCACAACAGAGATTAGCAGGAGGAGGGCTAGGAGCAGACCGTACGTGGTAGAGCCAAGCGGGCAGATCTGGCGGGTAGGCCTCACGGGCGTGTCGGGAAGGCGGGCCCAGGCGGCGAGGTCGAGCAGGCGGGTTGTTGAAGCGTGAGTCCTGCATGAATCGCGAGGAGGTTTCGAGCGATAGCGCGATTCCCCAAAAAATCGTTCGGGAATCCAGCGCGAGAGTGTGATTCCTGAGTGTCGAGGGCGCGGCTTTTGAAGAAACTGCGAGGAACTCCCACACGAGAGCGCGATTCCTGCATACACTGTGAGGAAGTCCTCCGCGAGAGCGCGATGTGGGAATACTTGGTGAGGAAGCATCTGTCGGGAACCGTTGTTCTTGCTGTTGTTGTTGTAAACCGGGGGCCAGGGGCGCAGTTTGGTGACACCATGATTTCCTTTCAATAAACAGAGTGCGAGCCCCGGGAGGAGCATTTTAATCGAAAAACGCAATGGTCACCGGAGGGGGGATCAACAATAGTTCTTTTTTAGAATAAGAGCTCAACAACAGCACCAACAACAACGAACCAACAACAATCCGCACCGCGGCTCCACTTCAGCCACACGCCAAGGGACAATCAATGACCGTTCGGTCCACTCACCTTGAGACATATATATATATATATATATATATATATATATATGTATGTATATACATATGTTTATCGTATTACTATTATTATTATTACTACTACTATTTATTATTATTATTATTATTAGAATTATTATTATTATTCTTAATATTATTCTCATTATTCTGATGATGATGCTGCTGCTGATGATGATGATGCTGCTGCTGCTGCTGATGATGATGCTGCTGCTGCTGCTGCTGATGATGATGATGATGATGATGATGATGATGATGATGATGATGATGATGATGATGATGATGATGATGATGATTCTTATTATCATCATTAACGCTTAATCTAAAATAGAATATAAACAAATATCGCCCCCCCGGCCCCGTGTCCCACACCTCCCCACCACATCTCGGGAACGCTCCCGGTACCGCTCCCCCGGCTTTTCCGGGGAGCTTCCACAGCGCTCCAGGAGTGCCCAAGATGCCTCCCAGGAGCCCCCAGAAAGCGAAAGGATGGCCCAAGACGCTTCCAAGCAGCCCAAGTCAGTCTTCCGACGGCTCTCGAGGCTCCCAGGTGGCTTCGAAGAGACCCCAAGAAAGGTCCGAGAGGCGTCCCGGGACGGCCCGAAGAGGCCGCGATCTTTGATTTTCGGTTGTTTTTTCGAATGTTTTTGGTTTCTCGCGTTTTCGAGCTTCCAACGGTCCAAGAGCGCCGAAGAGTCTCCCAAGACCGCCCCAAGACCACCCAAGAGACCCTCAGGACGGCCCCAAGACGGACCAAGAAGGCTCCAAGACTGCCGAAGAGGCGCCCAGGACAGCCCCAGACCACCCCAGAACAGGCCCAAGATGGGCCCAAGAGCGGGAGCAGGAGGCTTCCAGAGACCTCCGAGAGGCCTCCCGGACCATTTAGAGGCCCCCAACACCCCCATCCCTGAGAGGCCCCAAAAAGACCCCGACGAGGCCCCAAGAACAGCCCAAGAGAGCTGCGAGAGCCGTCCCGAGAGAGCCCAAAGAGGGTAAAATCGTTGATTTCCAATGGTTTTTCTATTGTTTTTCGCCTTCTTACGTTTTCCCGTTCCCATCCCTCGAATACCGAGGATGAAGGAAGAAAAAAGGGAACTCTGGGAATTCTTTTTTTCCCTCCTATTCGGGGGTCCTACACATCCCCTGACATCTGGCCGGTACCGCGCCTCCCAGCTTTTTGGGGGGCCCCCAACACGCCCAAGTACAGCCCAAGACGACCCCAAGGAACCCCCAGAACGTAAAGAACTGCCCAACACGCTCCCGCGCAGCCCGAGGCACCATTCCAACGGCTCTCCAGGCCTCCAGGAGGCCTCCAGAAACCCCAGGGGGTCAGGAAGATCCCACGCCATTGAGGGGCCCAGCTAACAAAACCCGCGAGGCGCAAACAAAAAACAGCGCCGAACAGCTCCGAGGAACTGGACAGACGTGGAAATCCCTCAATTCCTTTTTTTTTCAAGATTGGCCCCCGGTCTATTTTTGCACAACAGACCACAATTCAGACCCCCCTCACCTCCTAAAAAAGAACACAGGAAGCTTTTGAGGGCCCAAAGTCGTTGAATACCTAAGGGGAATTAATGATTTCTGCGTTTCCGCACTTCCCCTTGTATGTGATTCCGAGGCTTGCGCAGGGCCTCCAAGGGAGCCCTTGGACGCAAGAAGCGACCAACATGATATTACTTGAGTTAGCCTATCAAGCCTAGTTAGAACTTGAGCGCGCGCGAAGCGCGCGCGATGGTTCTAGTATCGGAGGTTGGGGGGTGAGTCCGACGTGAAACGGAGACCCCCCCTACCGGGAAATCGATTTCGGTTTCGGGTTCGTGTCGTGCGTGCCGTGTGTGCGTGCGGGCGAGCGAAGCTGCGTGGGCGTGCGAGAGGAAATCCTCCTGTGGCTGGGCCGCGGCCGGACCAAAATGTTTCTCCTCTGGCGGCCGGTGGCCCGCGGTGTCCGGCCGGTGTCCCGCTGGTGTCCGGAAATCTTCCTGTGGCTGGGCCGCGGCCGGACCAAATGATGCTCCTCCCATCAAACGGTGGCGCGCGGTGTCCCGCCGGTGTCCCGCTGGTGTCCGGAAATCCTCCTGTGGCTGGGCCGCGGCTGGACCAAATTATGCTCCTCCCGTCAAACGGTGGCCCGCGGTGTCCCGCTGGTGTCCCGCCGGTGTCCCGCCGTGGGTTGTGCATTTCAAAACATCGTCGCTTGCGGCGAACCATCCAATGCAAGTCAGCATGCAAACCGACATGCAGACCGAAAAGCACATCGAAATGCAAATCGATTTGCACATCCAAGTGCAAATTTTAAGGCGCCGTGAGCGCCGCGGCGAGCTTTCCAATGCACGCCGACATGCAAATCGCAAAGCAAATCGAAATGCACATCGATATGCAGATCCAGATGCAAATCGAAAGGCACATCGTCATGCCGTGCTGTAATTATGCTGTGCCGCCGTTGTCGCTGTCGGACCGCAGTCAGTTGCCCAAGCAAAACTGGCATACCAATCGCGGTTCCGATTTGGAGCCCGTCCGAACCTGCGGCCAGTGCCGCCCCCATGGCCTGTGCCGCCCGCATGCTCGAACATGCCCTGGCCGCGCCGCCGCTGTCCCAGGGACAAGCCTTGCCAGCCCCAGGTGCAGAGGAAGAATTTCAGGGCTCGCGCGACATGGCGCAGCGTTACGGGTACTCTGAGCAGTCCAGAGCGGGCATGGTGGAGCTCCATCCTCAGCGCCTGCTGACCCAGGAGGAGTTCAAGGCGAACTTGCTGGCAGCACCAGGTGTGCTACAGGTCTTGTGTTTGCCAGGAGTTTTGTGGTCACTCGGGGTTCGGGGTGGTTTGAGTGCGAGTCTGTTGCATGGGGTCTGGGTCGGGGCGCGTTCAAACGGGGCCAGGGCATGGTGGTCATTTTGCGCCAGGCTTTGCCGGCGCCGAGGAGTTCAAGTGGGGGGAGGGGGGCTCCGGGGCGAGGGCGGCCACGAGGGTGATCCTCAGGTCGTGGACAAGAGCACCAAGACATCGCAGGGCAAATGCGGCTCGCACATCCTGGAGCAGAACCTGGGCGTCCACCTGCGCCGCGAGCCCGACGTATCCCTGGATTTCGAGCTCACGCGGAACAAGCGCACGCAGGAGATGGCGGGTCGCCCTTTCACTGTGACGGCCATGTTCAAGGACCCCCCCGCGCGGCATCTCGCGGCGGCGTGGCGCGTGCTCTCGCGCGCCGTCATGGGCCGGGAGCTCCTCCCACAGCACGTCCGCGAATCTTGCATGGGCTCCCTGGCGAGACGCGGTCACTGGGAGGTCGACTTGCTGCCCGAGGGCCCGGGGGGCCCCGCTTGGGCCAGGCGCTGCCAGTCCCGCGGGGGCGGAGGCCTCGATGAGTCAGGGTTGCGCGACCGGGCCGCCGGCCAAGATGAGGAAAGCGGCGGGCCTTGCAAAAGGGCCAGGCCCCAGGCCTTGCCAGCTCTTCGACGCAGGCGCCGAGAAGCGGGGCGACGTTCCTGTTTCCTTTCCAGAGCGCTCCCGCGATGCCCAGGGGCCAGGCGATCGCCCCTTCGGCCTTGCCGCCGTCGCCAGCGGTGCCGCTAGGGGCGTCGAAGCCTCCAGCGCCGCCGCAGGCGGAGGCCGCGGCGCGTTCTGGCGCCGCGCAGGTCGATGCCTCGGCGGCAGGCAGCCAGGACACCTAGGATACTCTCCGCGACAAGGCGTGCCACCTCATCGCAGTGGCCAGGGACATGGCGATCGACCCATCCATCCTCGTGAAGAACGAGGCCTTGTGCCAGTGCGCCGAAGCTCTCGTTTTGCTTGGCCAGATGCCGGACGCGTGGCCCCAGTGTGACGACCCTAAGGGCCTCGTCGAGACGGTCAAGGAGGAGGTCGACCAGAAGCCGGCTCGTGGGGAGGGGGGCGGTGGCGGGCGAGGCCCAGCAGTCGGGGCCAGGCTTTGCCAGCCCGACGACCGAGAGGCAGACGGACGAGGGCGAGGAGGATTAGGAGAAGAAGCAGCCGCAACAGGACGAATAAGTCGATTGGGGAGAAGACACGGCGGACGTGAGCCACATCGAGATGACGGCTGCCCTGCGCGAGGAGCTGGCCGGAGAGCCCGATGGGGGCCCGGCTGCCGCCCGTGAGTCCAGGGAGGTTTGGGTCGCGCATCCCGGACTTCTTGAAGGTTGTGCAGGGTCAGCCGATGGCCAGTATGTAAAGGCTCCAATGAGCGCCCTCTGTGTCTTTGAAAGAGTCCCCGCGCCCACCCTGGGAAATCCGCAGGGCGCCCGCGGCGAAAAATAACTGTGGGAATTTTGATTCTTAGAAGTGCACGGGTACGTTTTGCTTTGGTCAGGTAGTTGGGGCAATTTGCCGACGTCGCAAGGCTAGGTGCCCTGCGCTGCTTCAGAATGTTTGCGCCATGTTCGCCTGCAGTTTTGGATTTGGACATTTAGATGGGGCTGCGGGTGCGCCGCTTCGTCGGTTTTTCTGGTGCGTGTTACTTTCCTCCTCCTTCTCCTCTTCCTCCTCCTCGTCCTCCTCCTGTTTCGGCGGTGCCGACCCTGTTTCGGCACGCCCCTCGCGCGGCTCGTGGCCCCATAGGGCGCTCCGCCGACGGCCCCTGTGGAAGGGTTCGCATGCGGTGCTGCCGCATTTCGGCGCACCTCGTGGCCCCAGTGGGAGCTCCACCGACGGCCCCATGGGGAGGGTCCGCACGCGGTGCCCACCCCCTTTCGGCACACCCCTCACATGGTCCCTGGTCCCATAGGGAGCTCCACCGAAAGCCCCAGCTGGAGGGTCTGCATGCGGTGCCCGCCCCATGTCGGCACACCCGTTGCACGGTTCGTGGCCCCATAGGGATTTCCACCGACGGCCCCAGCGGGGGGGTCCGCATGCTATGCCCACCCGATGTCGGCACACCCCTCACGCGGATCGTGGCCCCATAGACGCCTCCACCGAAGACCCCAGAGGGGAGGGCCCACATGCGGTACCCGCCCCATTTCGGCACACCCCTCACACGCTCCGTGGCCCCACAGGGAGCTCCGACGAATGTCCCAGGGGGGCGTGGTTCCTGGGGGTGTCCGCTCCGCCGCAGGGCCGCGTCGGCGCGCCCGCGCGCGCTGTCCCGCGACGCCCGCCGGGCTGTCGGCAGCCCCCCCCGCTTGCCCGCCGACATTCCCTTGAGGTGTCGGGATGGCGGGTCGCGCTCCGGAACTTTACCGCTCCTGAGCGTTTGGTTGCCCAATGGGAGTGCGGGCGCACATACCTGGGGATGGAGGTTCCTGTACGTGCGTGCCGTAGCCTGGTGGGGCCCCGGGTGCGCATCGGGTCGCTGGCGACGCAGGAGCCGCTGCGGCTACGGCGGCTCGGGTGGAAGAGTTGGGCCCCAGGGGGAGGGTCTGCACGCGGTATACGCTCCATTCGGGCGTGGTTTCGGGGGATGGCGGCCGCCGCGCAGCGTCGACCCGGGCAATTCCACCCCGCGCCGGGCGTTTGCGTCGTCGCTGGCGCCTAGGTCGGGCAGCCGAGCACATGCCGGGAAATGGCCAGGCAGTTGGGCAGGCTTCCGGGGAAGGCCCAGGGGATCCACTTGGGGCGCGGCCATGCCCCGGGCATTCGCCCGACCTGCCAGGGCATGGCCGCGATTTGCCGTCCTGTCGCCTTTTCTTTGTTTTTTCATGTCTTCTTTATGTTTTTTCGTGCCTTTTCGTGCCTTTCTCTTGCCTTTTCGTGTTTTTTCGTGCCTTTCTCGTGCCTTTTCGTGCCTTTTTGTCGCGACTTTTCGTGTTGTTTCGTGCCTTTTTCGCGCCTTTTCGTGCTTTTTCGTGCCTTGTTTGTGCCATTTCGTGTTTTTTTAGTTGTGTTGGTGCTTTTCTCATGTTTTTTCGTATGTTGTACGTGCTTTTCTCGTGTTTTGTCGTCGTTTGTTTCGTACCTTTTAGTGTTTGTTCGTGTTTTTTTCTGGCCTTTTCGTGCTTTTTCGTGGCTTGTTCGTGCCTTTTCGTGTTGTTTTGTATCTTTTCCCGTGCCTTTTCATGCCTTTTTGGTATTTTTGTTTGCGCCTTTTCGTGCCTTTTTCGTGTCTTTTTCTCATGCCTGTTCGTGCTTCTTCGTGCCTTTTGTCGTGTCTTTCTGTGCTTTGTCGTGTCTTTTTCGTGCCTGCTCGCCTTGCTCGTGCCTTTTCGTGTTCTTTGTGTGCTTTTTTTTGTAGCTTTATGTATGTTTTCGTGTTTTTTTTGTGTGCGTGTGTGTGTGTGTGTGTGTGCCTTTCCGTGCCTTTCTCGTGCCTTTTTCGGGCCTTGTCATGTTTTTGTTCGTGCCCTGTTCGTGCATTTTTTCCGTGCCTTGTTTCGTGTTTTTTCGTGCGTGTTCTTGCCGTTTTCGTGTGTTGTCGTGCTTGTTCGTGCCTTCTTTCGTGCCTTCTCGTTTTTTTTTTTTTTTTTTTTTTTTTTTTTTTTTTTTTTTTGTTTTTTTTCCCGTTTTCTTGCAAGATGTGTGAATGTTTTTTGTTTTTCGTGTTTGTCTCGTGCGTTTTCATGTAGGAAGGCCCTGGCAACGCCGTTCGTCTTTTAGGCCGGGCGGGCGCGGGATGCGCCAGCAACTGTGAAAGGTTTCTTTTTCGGCCCATCGGTGCGTTTGTGCGTTTGATACGTCGGGGCGTGGCCCGCTCGCCGCCCCGCCGCCACGGAGGGAGTTCGAAATCGCGCTTGTTTTCAGAAGTGCTCGCGCAACGCGCGCGGGAAACCCGCTCTTGGCCGCGGGCGGCTCACGGGGATCGGGCCGCCCTCGCGGGGCTTGGGTCATGCCCGCAGAAGCTCCAGTTGCCTGCCTATTAGAGCCTTCACAGGCCAGTAACGCCGCCCTCGACGACGTTCGTGCTATGAAGGTTCGCGGCGTGGAGCACGTGTGGTACCGCGTTATCGATGAACCTGACGATCCCGAGGTGCAGGACAACCTCGACAGGATGCGCCGCGAGGCATGGCGGACACATCAGGAGCGCCGAGGGACAGGTGTCCGTGGCCTGGACACGCGGGACATGTTCTTCGGCCGTGAGCTGGCGTGCGTCGAGCTGATCGGTGCCGGCGCGGGGGTCATGACCCCGAACGAGTTTTTGAATGCGGCATCTACGTGGTCTCGTTGCGTCGAGGACCTGGCGCGGCCTCCTCCAAATGCGCGGGGACAGGGGGGCCGCTTGCGCATGCTCGCGCTGCGGGAGCATTACCAGACGTCGTTCGAGGAGCTTCCGGACAAGGCAGCGCACAAGTTGTCGCCGAACCAGCTGGAGGACGACGACGGACCATCGAAAGCGCTGGTGGGGTTGGTGAATCACCACTCTGTCGAGGTGGCGGACAGGTGCAGAACGCAGTGGTGCATTCGCAAGGTCGCACCAGGCATTGCCAGTGCCGCGCGTTTCAATAATCCCCAATTCTGGTGCGCGCAAGGTGGTTACACCGTGGGGCCACGCCCGAAGGGGTGGTGCGAGTACGGCTGGTGTTGGTCCGAGCTCATCGCCAAAACCATCGACGGAGAGGCCCAACGCGAAGACGCCGCCATGAACAACGGCGAAAAGATCAACCCACAGGTCTACATGCCCGCCTGGGCCAGCCAGTGGAGCAGGGTATGCGTTCCGTGCGAGGCGGTCAAGACGCACGAGTGGTGTCGGATGAGCCCGGTCATGACGCTGAGGGAGCTGTTCTGGGACTTGGGCCGGACGCACACGGCGAAGGCCATCTACGCCTTCTACAGGACGTTCCGGCTGGTCGCGTTGAAGAGGGACAAGAACAGTTCCACCCAGGCGAGCGGTGCACCAGGCTTTGCCGGCGCATCTCGGCCAACCTGGTCGGCCAGTGTCGTCGGTGTCACCGGGTCCGACCTCCAGGGGCCGCGCATCCGCGCCGACTACACGTACCCAAAGACCAACCGCGAGGTGTTCGTGGAGGACTACATAGAGGCGGTGGGCCTGTCGAGAGCGTACGTCAGTTCCAAAAACAGGAGTTGCTAGACGAGGCCGCGAGGTGCGTGACGTTGGTGTTGCTTCGGGACATGCGCCCGCCGTGGTTGGACCGCGCGTTCCCCAGGCCTTGCCAGGGGATGGCTTGTTGTCCAAGTTCGCCAAACCGTCTTTCCTGCACTGGGTTGTCAGCGTCCTGGACGTGCTTTTCGGCACGCTCACGTGCAACATCGAACTACTCGCTAGACTCCGCCCCACAGGCATCGTCAGAACAAGAATCGCCACTTTTGCCCATTGCTGCCCCACCCCCAAAACCTCCTTATCACCCGCAGGGTGGTCGTATAGGTGTATATATATATATATGTATATATATATATATATATATATATATACATACATATGTTGGCACATGGTTGTATGCACGTGAAAGTATATCGGGTCAGTTTGTGGCTACAAGGCAAGCTCGCCCGCGGAGCTGGCCAGGGATAGGGCGGGAACCACCCTTCCCAGCGTCTTGGCGCTGGTGGGGTTTCCTGGCAGCGTGCCTCCTCCCTCCCTCCCTCCTGCCACCCCCCTCCTCCTGGCTCCCCAGTTCCTCCCTGCAGAGCTCGCTTCTCCTTCGCATCACGATCAGCTCCTCCCTCCAGCCCCCTCCCTCCTCCCATTCTCCTCTCCGCTCCTTGACCTCCGTCCTCACCCCCCTCCTGCCTCCTGCCTCCGTCCCTCCTTCCTCCCTCCCTCCCTCCCGCGCTCCCTCCCCCCCACCCCTCGCTCCCTCCCTTCCTGCCCCCCCCCCCTCCCTCCCTCCTTCCCTCCCTACCACATTCCCCCTCCCTACCACCCTCCCTCCCTCCCTCCTCCCTCCCTCCCTCCCCCTCCCTTCCCTCCCTCCCTCGTCCCCCCCCCCCCCGCGGCCCCGCGGAAGGTGCAGCAGCGCGCGAGGGTAAAGAGCCCTACCCGCTTCGAGCGCATGGTGGTGGCCCGGAGGCCGCCGGCCCGGCAGGGCACCGGCGGGAAGCCTTGCACCCCAGGCGGCCTCTTCCAGACGATTTCCCCTGAGACCCTGGCGCTGCATTTTTTTCACAGCGGGTGTTTTGGCTCTTCTGGGGACCTGTCAGATCGATCCGGTTC
This sequence comes from Prorocentrum cordatum, assembly GCA_963575745.1. Taxonomy (NCBI): domain Eukaryota; class Dinophyceae; order Prorocentrales; family Prorocentraceae; genus Prorocentrum; species Prorocentrum cordatum. The sequence continues at coordinate 75,891 of CAUYUJ010019083.1, forward strand.
GAAAAATCAGCTCCAGTCGCGTTGTGTTTGCAATGCTGTATTTTTTCAACGTCGGGTGTCAGGGTTGGCCTCTGCGAGGACGACGGCGAAGACGACGAAGAAAACGATAATGACGAAGAGGAAGAGGACGACGACGGCGACGGTGGCGGCGCCGTCGGCGTGGAGAAGATCTGGCTCCACCAGACGCCGCCTCGCCAAGACGCCGCATCGCCGATGCATCGGCGATGCGGCTCGATCCTCCCACCCCATCTACTCGGACCTTAGTAGTTGTGAGGTGGCTAGTAGCCTTGAACACATCGAGCCGCCTGGTGTCTGGGAGCCCGAGGGTTGTTCTCGGGACGGGCGTGGCACCAGCAAAGGTCCACTCGCGACGAGAAACTGTCCGCATGGGGAAGGTATCGGGAGCTCTGGGGCCCACAGATCGAACGATCACGGTGTCGGAGCCGCCTCCTGTCCCTGCTCGTGCTCACTTTCCATCTTGTGGGGCCTTTGATTCTTCTGTTCACGAAGCCCAGTGGCCACAGTTGGCTCGTTGGGGTCGCTCGGCATCGGGGTCCTTGCGTTCACTGAGGGACCTTGGCACACGAAGGCGTTCGTATGGGGTCGCTGGGGTTGAGTCGGGCACGTCCCTCTACAGGAGGAACCTTCAAAAATAGTCAAGAAATAGTCAGGGCACGATGTGTTCAAAGATATGTTTGAGCATGTTTGTCTTATTTGTGGTGCAATTTTCAATGTTTCGCCCAACATCCGCCTGCAGGTCAGAGGCCAGCAACCTATGTACACGTACGTGGTTAGTTTCCCCGCGGACGTGCGTGTCAACGCGGACGTTCGTGCAGGCACGACCGCGGAGGGCGTACATGTACATATGTCGTTGCTCGCCCAGCAGGGGGCCACGCCCGACCTAAATCTGGGGCCCCTCTGGGTCGGGGCGTCCGGCGCCCTGGGCGCCTGGGTTTCATTCCTCGGGGTCGGCCCGTGGGCCCCCCGGGCCGCCCGGGGTGCCAAAATCCTTCCTGCGGTGCGGCGCAGTGCTCTGCCGTGCCGGGCGCTGTCAATGTGTGGCCACTGCTGGCGATGCCGTGCCATGGTGCACAGTTCGCTATACACCTTAGGCGATGCTTAAGAAAACTTAAGTTTTCGGCCAGAGTCTCGATTATTCTTAACGTTTCAATGTAAATCCTAAGATTTTGATAGAATAGTGTGGTTTTTATTCAAGTTCTGAGACCATGAATTTCTTAACCCATGATTTCTTAACCATTTCGCGTGGTGTACACTGCCGTGCTATTCTCTGCAACGTAATGCTGTGGCACGGCATGCTGTTCCATGGCCTGCTGTGCCATCGTTCGCTATGCGAGGCACTCCTGTGTGGAGCCATGTGGCTGATGGATGTGTCATCCTGCGCCACGCTGCGCAATGCAATGTGTCACGTTGTGAGATTTGAAAGAGCGCTTTCTGTGGTTGCCTGTAGGGTCCCCCCCGGGTTCGAAACTCGGGGGGGGGAGGAGGGGTGGCGACGACGACGGCGTCGTGCTCGGCGTCGTTGTCATCGTCATCGTCGTCGTCGTCGGCGTCGTGCTTGGTGTCGGCGTCGTGACCGGCTTCGTTGTCGGCGTCGTCGTCGTCTTCGGTGTCGGTGTCGGTGCCTGGCGTCGTCGTCGTCGTCGTCGTCGTCGGCGTTGTGCTCGTCGTCCGCGTCGGCGTCGTGCTCGGTGTCGTCGTCGGCGTCGTCGTCGTCGGCGTCGGCGTCGTCGTCGTCGTCATTATCGTCGTCGCGGCGTCGGCGTCGTCGTCGTCGTCGTCGTCGTAGGCGTCGTCGTCGTCGGCGTCGTGCTCTTCGTCGGCGTCGTTGTCGTCGTTGTCCTCGTTGGCGTCGGCGTCGTGCTCGGCGTCGTGCTCTTCGTCGGCAGCGGCGTCGTGCTCGGCGTCGGCGTCGGCGTCGTCGTCGTCGTCGGCGTCGGGGTTGTCGACGTCGTGCTCGGCGTTGTGCTCGGCGTCGTTGTCGGCGTCGTCGTCGTCTTTGTCGGCGTCGTGCTCGGCGTGGTCGTCGTTACCGTCGTCGGTGTCGGCATCGGCTCCGGCGTCGGTGTCGGCGTCGTTGTCGTCGTCGTCGTCGTCGTCGTCGTCGGCGTTGTGCTCGTCGTCCGCGTCGGCGTCGTGCTCGGTGTCGTCGTCGGCTCCGGCGTCGGTGTCGGCGTCGTTGTCGTCGTCGTCGTCATCGTCGGCGTCGTTCTCGTCGTCGTGCTCGTCGTCTTTGTCGGCGTCGGCGTCGTCGTCGTCGTCGTCGTCGTCGTCGTCGTCGTCGTTGTCGGCGGCGGCGTCGTCGTCGTCGTCGTCGTTTTCGTCGTCGCTGGCGTCGGCGCCCTGCTCGGCGTCAGCGTCGTGCTCGACGTCATTGTCGGCGTCGGCGTCGTCGTCGTCGGCGGCGGCGGCGTCGGCGTCGGCGGCATTATCATCGTCGGCGACGTCGGCGTCGGCGTCGTGCTCGGCGTCGTCGTCGGCGTCGTGCTCTTCGTCGGCGTCGGCGTCGGCGTCGTCGTCGTCGTCATCCCAGGCATCGGCGTCGGCGTCGGCGTCGGCGCCGTCGTCGACGTCGTGGTCGGCGTCGTGCTCGGCGTCCTGCTTGTCGTCGTTGTCGTCGTCGGCGGCGTCGTCGTCGGCGTCGGCGTCGGCGTCGGCGTATGTGTCGGCGTCGGCGTCGGCGTCTTGATCGGCATCGTTCTCGGCGTCGTCGTCGTCGTCGTCGTCGTCGTCGTCGTCGGCGCGTCATCGTCGTTGTTTTTTTCGCTGTCGGCGTCGCCGCTTCCGAGTCTTCGTCGTCGTTGTCGTCGTCGTCTTCGTCGTCCGTCGTCCGTGGTCCGTCGTCCGTCGTCCGTCGTCCGTCGTCGTCGTCGTCGTCGTCGTCGTTGTCGTCGTCGTCGTCGTCGTTTCCGTCGTCGTCGTCGCCTTCCCCCCCCCTGGTTCCGAGGGGGGGTGGCTCCCCCCCCTCCCTCCCAGGTTCGAACCCTAGGGCATGTGGGTGGGTATTTTTTATAAGCAAGCGCCAGTGAAACTCGCGCGCTCTCTCTCTCTCTCTCTTTCTCTCTCTCTCTCTCTCTCTCTTTTTTCGAGTTGTTGATGTCATGGGTCCAGCCTTTTACAACACGACGCTATACTGGTCAGACGTAGCTACCATTCAATGCTGTGGTATGCGATGCCATTCTTCGCTATACACTGCGATTATAATGCTACGCGCCGCTGTAATATCCTAACCATGCGGTGCCAATCAACGCCATATCATGCCGTATGAATAACGCGATGCTGTTCCATTATTTACAATGCCGTGCTTTGCTATGACATGTTGTGACCTTTCTGCGTTCTGCAACTCGGTTCAACGTTACGAGTGCTTGTAAACCATCATATGCTAGGCGATGCTAAGCATGCTTTGCTTGCGTTGCTGTGTATTTATTTTTGCGTTGCTGTGCAGCCACGCACCCCACCTGCTGGCATTGTATTGCTTGTGCAACCGCAATGCGTGGCCTTTTTATGGACAAACAATTTTTCCGTGGGGGGTCATGCCTTCTCGCGCGAGCGTTGCCAGGTGGTGTCGAGTCGCCGCGAAAAAAAATAGATCAGCTAGTGCAGCGCGTGTGGGACTTTCTCGTCTTGGGGCCCGGCAGCCAGGGGAAGCAGGTGAGAATGTGGCGAGCCGCCTCCTCTTCCTCATCCCGATGCAGTTGAAGCGTTGGAAGAAGGACAGTCTTCCTGGTTCAGGGTGTATTCCGTAATCAGGTTTTTTCGTGGGCGGTCTTCGTGGACGTCGTCGCGATTCGGGGCCAAAACGCGGCCGTGACCTTCTGCAGGCTGATGTTTGAAGGACTCAGACTGTGCCTTCTGGTCTGTGTCTGATTCCGCCGCCGTGTGCCGTGAGACTCCAGTGGGGTCTCCAGGGTGGCTCACGAGGGGTCTCCTCGGGGCATCCAAGGAGAATCTGGGGGTTCTCCGAGGTCTTTTCGGTCGTCACGGCCGGGCGCCAACCTCCGAAAAGCAACACATATATTGTGCGCCGAGGGTCTCGTGCGCCACACTGCAGAAGGCCAGGGAAGTCCAAGAAGGCCAGGCGATTCTGGCACATCGGGGGTTTGAGCCTTCAAGGGCCCTGCAATCTCTCCACCCCGCACAAGTGTACAGTCAAGACGCTGACATCAGGACCGTTCTAGGCTCAAGAGCGGTTCTGGTTTTCGAGTCGTTCTTTAGATCCAGGTTGGGGAGTTTATACGAAGCCGAGGCTCGCCGTGGCCAGAGCAATTCTTTCGTTTCTGGTTCAGCGCTCTTTGTGGTACCACGATGACTGTACATTCCCTTCGCCTCCCACAACTGTCCGAGCTTTGGGGCACTGCACTAAGGGCGCAGGGCTCGTTGGCGGATCCTTCGCTTGCCCCTGCTCCTCTCCTCCTCGTCCGTGTGCCCACGCCCTGTCCTCGTCGTCATCGTCGTCGCCGTCGTCGCCAGAAGGGGCTGGCAGCTCAACAAACTCATCTGGATGTTCCACTTCTGGCGGAATGTTTGTTGAAAAGCTTTGCCGAAGTGCCACCCTGGTGTCGTCGTCGTCGTCGTCGTCGTCGTCGCTGCCGCCGTGGTCGTCGTCGTCGTCGTCGCTGTCGTTGTCGTCGATGTCACCGTATTTCGCCTTCTCCGTAGCCGTATTAGCTCGGGGTTAGCTGGGTACGCCTTTCGCAGAGGATCGCAGCAGACAGTAAACCGCCAGCATGCTGGCGTCGCATCCACTGCGGCGGTTCAATTTCAAGTCCACGGCTGATGAGGATCAGAAGAGATATCCACCACCTCAAGGCCTCCAGGTCACCTATGCGAGGGGAGTTTTAACATGGTCGCGCCTCGCACCTCGCGGTCTGGCATGGGGGAGCGCTTTTCCCCTGAAGATCCCGGGGGGACGGCGCGCAGGCGGTGAGATAACCGCGCTTCGCGTTTTTCGCGCAGCGCGAGTGTACAGTGGAGACCCATGCCAAGAAACACCCTGCTTGCCTGCAACGTGCCCTGGGTATCGTGTGTTTCGATGGTTCTGCCATGGAAAGCGTGACGTTCCCACACCAAATTTCAGTGGACGTCCTGGGGTCTCAGGGTTGGGTTTCTTGTGGACGGTTTCTCGTGGTCGTGCTCCTACTGTGTGTGACCTGGACGCCTCCACGGGCCCGCCTTCGGGCCCAGATGTCTCAGTGGTTTTGGCCTCCCACGCCTGGCGGGGGCCGACACCCAGCAGGATCTGGGCCCAAGGCCGCGCCAGCGGATGCTGATGGTGGTGTTGAGTCGGGCACGTCCCTCTACAGGAGGGAAATTCAGGAATAGGTCAAACAGTAGTCTGGAGACGATTTTTTGACTCTTTCTGGCCATTGTTGAAGAAGTTTGGAATCTGTTTCATTTTCCTTACTAAATCCGCCTGTAGGGGGACATGCCCGACCTAATGGTGGTGGTGGTGGTGGTGTACTTTTTCTCTCTCTTCCGAGGCTGAGCTGGGGCTCCTGGTGCAGCGCTTCGGGAGGACGGACAAGTATGGCAGCGGGGAGCGCGTCAGAAGCGCCTCCCCACCATCTCCCCCCTTCCGCTCCCCTCCCCGCTCTCTCTCTCCTCCTCTCCCCCTCCTCTCCCTCGTCCTTCCCTCCGCAGGGTGAAGCAGGCCGAGTCTGCACTGTTGCTCCCGAGGCAGAGAGCTGCCCGACACGGGCCTTCCCGCGGTCGACTGCGCCACCGACAAACAGATGCCCCTGGCCTCCGTGCGGCTCGAGCCGTCGCCGGCCGGTGCAGCCACCGCCCCGCGGCGCCTGCAGAGGAGCTCGCGCTCGTCTGGCCGCAGCCAGTCCCTCACGAGGTGCGGCCACGTCACAGGCACCCTCGAGGGTTGCCGGCCGCGTCAGCAGTTGGTCCCTCTCGACGCCCGCCCAGAGGACTCGAAGAAGAAGAAGAAGAAGAAACGCCATAAACAAAAGCTCTTGACGCTCCGCGCGGATGCTCTGGCGCCGCCCCTGGCGCGCTCCGCGCGCCAGTGAGGGAGGGGTGTCTGGTGCGGATCCGAGGAATCCACGCGGAGCGCCAAAAGTTTGTGTTTGTGCCGCTCTGCCTTCTTCCAAGGACTGCCTCGCGGAGTGCGCCTGTCGCGCGCCACCCGCGCAGCCAGCAGCTGGCCTCGAGCAGTCGGCTCTGTGAGCCGTGCGGGCCTGCTGCGATGCCGGCCCTCGCGGCCCGCCGCGGCCTGGCGATCGCCGTGGACACCCGCTGGCAGCTGTCCAAAGACGGCGTCGCGCGCATCAGACACTCGGCGGCGAGTCGGCTCCTCAGCGGCAGCAGCGCCGACGGCGCCCGCAGCAGGGCCTGCGGCAGCTGCGCCGGCGACTCCGGCCGCGCCGCGGCCAAGCCGGCGCCCGCCCAGCGTGCTGGCAAAGGCGAGCTTTGAGTCGGGCCTGTCCTCCCTCTACAGCAGGAGTATTCAAGGATAGCAAAAAACAGTCAGGGGAGGATTTTTCGACTATTTCTGGTAATTTGTTTGTGGCATTAAATCCTTCGAAATCCGCCTGTATGAGGACATGCCCGACCTAAGGCGAGCTCGATGATGACGCCTCCACCCGGTTTTCGAGGCAGCTGTCCGCCGGCTCAACGTCGATGGGCCTCTCGCGGCAGGTCTCGACCGGCTCGGCCAGCTCCTGGCCGCCTAACGACTGGTCCGTGGAATCTCAGACCTTGCGCTGCCTGGTTGCCGAGCAGCGCGTGTGCAGGATCCAGGAGCGCCCGTTCGTCGGGGCTCAGTGACCTCACGCCGAGGCAGCGCAGCGAGGGACGCCGCGGGAACCGAGGCGCGGGGACGGAGGGGGCCACGGGGGCCATCAGCGGGGGCCGAGCGGTGGGGGGCCGAGCGTGCACCTTCCAGAGTGTCGGGGACCTTCGGGGGCACTTGAAGGGACGTCCCCAGACATGCGACGTCCTGATTTTTTCAGGACGGCGTCCCCGGAAGTCTGGACCCTTTCCCCAGGGCCGGCTCTTCATCCCGAGTCGTTTTTTGACGCTCCCGAGGCTCGGCGAGGGCCCCCAGGGCGGAGCATAGTGAAAAACCGCCCGCCCTGATTCTTCCACGGCGCGATCACGTCTGGGCCTGGGAGCACACAGCTCGCCCCCCAGCAAAAGGTCCTGGCCGGGAGCCTCGACTCGGCGCGCCGCGCCCTGCCTGGCCCGCCGCGCCCCGGCGCGGCGCGCCCTCCGCCCCCCCCCCCCCGCCGCCGCGCGTCAGCGCCCCGAGCCTCTCTCGGCCCCCCCGCCCCGCGGAGCTCGGGGGCGGCCAAGAGGGGGGGGGGCGTCCAAGCGGGGGGCGCAGCTCATGTCGGGCGGCGTGTGCGCGGCCCGGGCGGGGGGGGGGGCCAGGAACGCACAGTGAGCGAAGAGGAGGCGCCGTGAAGTCTGGGGAGATAGCATGGCCCCCGCCCTGACATCCCCCCCCCCCCTCCCCCCTCTTTGCCACCCCCGATAAGCGGAGCGACACGCTGTCCGCTAGCAGGGCGCAGTGTGTCGCCATGGGCCGCCGCCGCGTCGGGGCGAACAGCACACGTAAGTCCGCAGCCGCGGCCCCTCGCGGGCCGGGCCTCCCGGGGCCCCGGCCCCGCGGATGTTAGGGGCGGCTTTGTGCTCGCGGAGGCCACGCGCGGAGCGCATCCGTGCGATCGCGTATCCGCGGAGCTCGCGCCCCGGAACGCAGACCGCGAGGGTGCGGTTGCGGACATGCTCGCCGCCCGTGGGTTGCGGCACGCTGCAGTGTGGTAGCAGTCGGTCAGCCGATGAGCCAGCGTTTCTGGGCCAGCGTTTTTCAACCAACTTGAGCCATACCTTTCCTGACCATGGACCGTAGGTGCGCCCCCTCAGTCCGCCACGCAACTACACACAGACACCCTCCAGTGGATTGTCCCTGGGCCTCGTGGGAGGGTGGCGGTGTACAGATCACCACTGAGAGCCGGCGACTTCTACACCGCCGCCCTCCGGGAAGGTACACGCAGAGTCCGTCGGAGTGTGGCTGTGTACTCCGAACTTCTTATTAATCAACTGGGGGGTGACAAAAGTGAAAACGGGCGCGGCCAACCCCCCCCCGGCACCACCCCCGCGCCCCAGCGGGGAAGGGAACGAACCCCAGACGCCCCCTGGCACCCCTGCGGACGCGCCGCGTCCAACCCCCCGTGGCACTCCACGGGGGGGGGCGATTATTAAGCGATCCAGAGCACAGTCAACCCGCATAGTAAAGATGGGCAACCTTCCCAAGGGTACCCTCGCATCCTTGCCTCCTTGGTCCATCCTTCGCCACGGTCGTCGGCCGCGCCCCGCTCGAAAGCCTCGAAAGTGGCGCCCAAGGCCCCTGCATCCGAATCGCGCATCCTTGCCATACGGGTTGACTGTATCTGTTTGCGTGGCGAGACGCCGCGAGAGCTGTACGAACACGCCGCCCCACTCCGACGGACTTCGCATCTGTGCCCTCAAGGAGGTGGGCGGCGGTGTAGAAAGAGTCGCGGGCTCTCGGCGGTGATATCCTGATATCCAACACCACGCCGCCGCCCTGCCCCGAGGCCCGGGAGCAGTCCATTGGAGGGTGTCTGTGTGTAGATTTAAGTCGGGCATGTCCCTCTACAGGAGGAATATTCGAGAATAGTCGAAGAACGGTCTGTGGATTCGACTCTTTTCAGATTTTTGTTGTTGCTGCTGCTGCTGTTGTTGGTGTTGCTATTGCTGTTGTTGTTGCTGTTGTTGTTGCTGTTGTTGGTGTTGCTCTTGTTGTTGCTGTTGGTGTTGTTGTTGTTGTTGTTGTTGTTGTTGTTGTTGTTGTTGTTGTTGTCTGTTGTTGTTGTTGTTGTTGTTGTTGTTGTTGTTGTTGTTGTTGTTGTTGTCTGTTGTTGTTGTTGTTGTTGTTGTTGTTGTTGTTGTTGTTGTTGTTGTTGTTGTTGTTGTTGTGGCTGTGGCTATTTTTATGGTTCTTCCAAAATCCGCCGGTAGGAGGACATGCCCGACCTCAGCGCAGATCTCCGCGGCGCAGAGCGGCGCGCGCGAGGGGCAGGCGCCCTGGCCGAGCGTGCGGTAATACACTGCCGCTGTGCCCCGAGGCCCAGGAGCAGTCCAGGGTCGGGCGGTCGCAGGCATGGGTCAAGGTCGGAAGCTGGGTCAGAGTTGGATTCCCTACAAGGGGGCGTGGGTCAGCGCCGGGTCCCTCTTCCATGAGGAATCGCGGGTTTCCCGCTGCCGAGCGAGGCGGTGGCACCTGCCGCATCTTGGGGAGGGCACCCCTCTCCCGATCCACGGGTTTGGCGACCGTGCGCCAAGTCCATGGATCGCTAATCCGTGTCTGTGCGCCCCCGACATTGGAGGGTGTCTGTGTGCAGACCGCCGCGGCGTGCCCAGATCCCCGACGCGTCATGATTTTTCCAAGACGCGACCCCCCGGGGTCTCCAGACCCGTTCGCCGGGACCGGTTTTCCATTCTGGGTCGTTTTTGTTGACGGTCCCGAGGCCGGGTGAGCAGGGCCGCCAGAGGCCGAACATGGGGCAACACCTGTTGTCGTGTTTTTTTCACGGCTCGAGGGGGTCCGGGTGGGAGAGTGCCTGTGCGTAGACTTCAGTCGGGCCTGTCCCTCTGCGGGGGGAATATATTTAAAAGTAGTGAAAGAATAGTCTGGGGACGATGTCTCGACTGTTCTTCATCATCTCGGGGCATTTCGGGGTTGGCTCTCGTCCCAAATCCGCCTCCAGGGGGACATGCCCGACCTCAGTGTATCAGGAGGAAAAGAAACACACAGACACAATTAATCGTCGAGTCCCAGGAAAATATGGGAAAATATGGGAAGTGGGGGGGAAGACAAAAATCCAGAAAATATGGAAAAAAATGGGGAATCTTTTTATTTGTGTTTATTTTTTGTGTGTCCCAGTTTCCCTTCAGTGTAGACCGCCGCGGCGTCGAGAGGCACGCGCGAGGGGCGGAGGCGCCTCGGGCGCGCGCGCGCGTGCGGCCACCGTGCGCCCCCTCCGCCTCGGGGGGCGGCGGCGGCGGCCGCCTCCCGCGCGGCGGAGGGGCCGCCGCGGCGCCTCCGCTCCAGCAGGGGCGCGGCGCGCGGCCGCCGCCGCTCCTCCTCCCGAGGGGGCGGGGGATGTCGTCCCGCGCCTGCGGCGCGGGCTCGGCTTTTCAGTCGGGCCTGTCCCTCGGGAGGAGAAACAGTCCAGAAGTAGTATGGGGGTGTTTTGTGTGTGTTGTGTGTGTGTGTGTTGTGTGTGTGTGTGTGGTGAGAGAGTGATTTATTTGGATTTTATATACATATATATATATATATATATATATATATATATATATATATATATAATATATGAGTTGTTGCATATATATATACATATATATTGAGAGAGAGGGAGAGAGAACAAATGTTCCTCCAAAATCCGCCTGTAGGGGGACAGGCCCGACCTGAGGCTCGGCTCGGGGCGATCAGAAGAGATACCCACCAGGAGAGGGGAGCTCTGACATGGTCGCGCCTCGCACCTCGCGGTCTGGCACGGGGGAGCGCTCTTCCCCAGAAGCTCTCAGGGGGACGGCGCACAAGCGGTGAGATACCCGCACTTTGCGTTTTTCGCGCAGCGCGAGGGTACAGTGGAGACCCATACCGAGAGACACCCTGCGTGCCTCCAGGGCGCCCCGGGTTTCTTGGGTTTCGGTGGTTTTGCGATGTGGGAAACATGGCATTCCCTCACCAGATGCCAGTGGACGGCCTGGGGTCTCAGGGTGGGGTTTCTTGCGGAAGGTCTCTTGTGGTCGGGCCCATAGTGTGTTTCCCGCGCCTGCTGCTCGGGGCGATCGACGCGGGGTTGCGGAAAGCATGGGTTCAGCCTGCCCAGACCCCCTCGCGTTGTGAGAAAATCGCGACGGGAGGTGGACACAGAGGAGGAGGAGGACGAAGAGGAGGAGGAGGAAGAGGAGGAGGAGGATGAGGAGGAGGTGGAGGAGGAGGAGGAGGAGGAGGAGGAGGACCCCCGCCCCCTCCGACTCATGGTGAATCTTGTGGATGACCCAGGCCCCCTCAACCGGTGAAGAATCACGACAGAAGGTTTTCGCTCTTTTCGGCCTCTGGGGGCCCTTATCGGGCCTCGGGACCGTCAGAGAACGACTTGGGATGAGAAGCCGGTCCTGGAGAATGGGTTCGGACTTCTGGGGGTCGCGTCCTGAACAAATCATAACGTCGGGGGTCTGGGTATGGTCGTTCTGATTCCTGCGGTGCCATGTCGGGCGATCTGTCTTCGAAAATATTGCTGTTGTCACACTCTTCCCTGCGGACGGGGCCCCCGAAAAAACCTACGCCCTCGAAGATATCTGCAGAGGGATTCGAGGGTTTCGGGCCCTCGATGCGATCGACAACATGTCCTCGTCATTTTCGACAGGGCTCGCTGTCGGCGTCGCCGAGAACGTTGTCCATTTGAGACAGGAGGCCGCCTGCCCAACAGCGGCCGCTGTCGGTTTAGGACAACATTTCTTGCTGGGAATCATGCCCATTGTTTCCGTACCCATCTCTGTCGTCCAAATTTTTGGGGTTCAGGGCAGGGTGAGCTCAATTCCTCGGGATTTCCCTGCTCGGGACCGTCATTGCTTGTCCCAGAGATCATGTCTTCCTCGGCTTTTCCGCGGTGGTTCCTCTGGGGATGCTTCGTCCAGGCCCGTGCTCTTCTCAGAACGTATGTTTCCCTTGTTTTTTCCTTCGCTGACTCTGACCCCCTGAAGTATGACCCCCAATCGCAGGCGAATGAGTCCATCCCGGCACTTTCCTCATCCGCCGACTGGCGCTGGTGCGAGATCGGTCAGGGGCAACGTTTTGGGGGGGGGGGAGAGGCTCGGGAGGGATGACGATGACGATGACGATGACGTCGTCGTCGTCGTCGTCGTCGTCGTCGTCGTCGTCGTCGTCGTCGTCGTTGTCGTCGTCATCGTCATCGTCATCGCTATCGCACCGACGCTCAATCGCCCACTGATCGCAGGCAGGAGCCCGATAGTCCACCCCGCCTAGGACCGTGGGGATCAGCTACCGGGAGCTTATCGCCGATGTGTAGGCGATGTATCGCCGATTCCAGGTCGATGTTTCTCTCCCCCCTTAGCCAGTCCCCCCCTAACATTCCCCTCAGTCGGGGAGTGGGCAGGAAGCAGTACGCAAGGACTTCCGGGTTTTGCTACAGGTGCAGCGCCTAGTTGCTGAAGCTCTTTCTGAAGAAGAAAACCTGCATAAACGTAAACGTCCAGAGCTCCGTGCGGATATCTCGGATCCGCGCTGGGCTCCCCTGGCGGCGCCTCGGGCGCCGCCCCTGGTGCGCTCCGCGCGCCAGGGAGAGGGGCCCAGCGCAGCTCCAAGAAGTCCTCGTGGACCTCCGAGAATCTATGTTTACACCGTTTTTCGTTCCTCTAGGTTCAAAGGATTTCTCGGCTTTTTGCGGGTGTAGCACCTGCCTGCTGAAGCTCTGAGGCGGGCCCGACGGGAGCAATCGGTTGACGACTTTCCCCCCCCCCTCCCCCCCCTCCGCTCGGGGAAACGTAAGGTTCGAGTTCGCCGAAACTCGGGTTTGCCGACTTTTGAATTTTGACGGTCCAGTTTTCGTCACTTTCTGGACCGTCCCGTCGGGCCAGCCCGAGCCCCCCGCGCCCGAGTCTCTCACACGTCTCCCCGATCTGCCTCCGTCCGCTCCAATCTAGTGGCGGCCGGCGGAAAATTCGGCCCCAAGGCGATTCCTCCAGCTGTCCGCCCCTGGTTGTGATCGTTTTTTATTCATTGTTTTGCCGATCGGAACAGCCGCACTAAGCAGATGTCTGGAGCCAGCCCCCCCCCCCCCCCTCCGTCCAATGTCGAAACGCCGAATAAGAATACGCTCACGTTCCCTTCCTCAGCCCGGGATCAGCCAGCATTGACTATCACCACCCACCAAACCACCCCAACCCTACCCGAAGGCCCCAATTTGCCCTCCATCCCCAGTGGGGGGGGGCGTCGGGGAACAGTGAAAAAACACGTGTGGAACTCGCACCCCCCCCACACCCGAAATTCGGGTCTTCGGGTTAGGTTGTGGTGGTCTGGTAGGGAGTCGGAGGCGACCTTTCCAGCTGTCCGCCCCTGGTTCCCTCCCTCAGCCCTGGGTCAGTCAGCATCGACCCGGGACATCGGAACGACTCCGTGCGGACGAGGAGGGGGGGGCAGGTGATGCACGGAAAGAAAATAATAATAATAATAGTAGTAGTAGTAGTAGTAGTAGTAGTAGTAGTAGTAGTAGTAGTAGTAGTAGTAGTAATAATACTAATAGTAATATTAATAATATTAATAATCCTACTAATAATAATAGTAATAATAATAGTAATAACAATATTACTAATAATAATAGTAATAACAATAATAATACTAATAATAATACTAGTAGTAATAATAACAACAATCATAATAACAATAATAATAATAATGCTAATAATAATATTAACAATAATAATACTGATAAGAAGAAGAAGAGTAAGAGTAATAATAATACTAATAATAATAAGAAGAAGACTAATAATCATAATCATAAGAAGAAGCGGGAGCCATGAGATCTGTGGAGCGATCGTGCCCTCGGTCATGCGATCCACCCCCGAGCCATCACCTCCCTCTTGGCCGCCCCCGCGTCGGGACGTCGGGTCGGGTCGGAGCGTGCGTCGGATCGGGCCGCATCGGCACGGAGCGGGGGGAGTCGAGGCGGGTCGACCGCGCCAGGAGGCACGGCGCACCGCCGTGCAGGCATCGGGCTGCACGTCGGGTCGTCGGAGTGGTGGTGATGCCTGTGGTGGTGATGGCGAGTAGGTGGAGGGTGGCGGTGGCGTCGATGGCGCGACGGCGATGATGAGGATGACGAGGACGACGAGGACTGCGAGGAGCGGGACGATGAGGCCGATGATCGCGAGAGGAGGGGGGACGAGGAAGAGCGGCAGTGGATGGCCGGGCCTGTGATGATCAGGCTGAGGTGGATGGTGGGGTGATGGTGAGATCGATGGAGCGAGAGAGGGACGTGTAGCGATAGGAATGGTGAATCGGATGCTGCGGATGATAAGGATGCCGTTGATGATTCCGAGGGCGGTGGTGATTGTGTTGCTGCTGCTGATGATGCTGAAGATGCTGCTGCTGATGATGATGCTGCTGATGATGATGCTGATGTTGCTGCTGCTGCTGATGGTGGTGGTGGTGATGATGCTGATGATGGTGGTGTTGATGATGCTGATGATGCTGCTGCTGCTGCTTATGATGATGCTGCTGCTGATGATGATGATGCTGATGATGATGATGATGATGAGGCCGATGATGATGATGATGCTGCTGCTGCTGCTGATGATGATGATGATGATGATGATGATGATGATGATGATGATGATGGTGATTGTGGTGGTGATGGTGATGGTAATGCGAGCATATATGATGGTGACAAAATTACCTCCAAAAGCACAATGTGGCAATAGACTCCACTCTCATTCGCCCTCCTGTCCCTCACCGCCCCCCCCGTGCAAGACTACGGCACGCGCGCCACCCGTTTTATGGTCCACCCCAGGAGGTCTGTCGACCCTTAGGCTCTCATTGGCACGTTTTAAATGCTCGGATTTGTGTGGTGTAGAGGCGCGGCTGGCGTCTATCAGTGCCGCCGCGGCCACTCCCACGCAGTTTCTGATCTGATTGTGGTACCGCGGGCACGCCCGTGCTGCTGCTCGGCGGCGGGCCATGGTGTCTTCGGGGGCGGCCGAGAGGGGGGTGATGCCCAGGGGGCGGGGTGGGCATCATGGCCAGGGCCATGATACCTTCCCGGATCTCATGGCCCCCGCTTCTTCAATCAGTACGTTTTTTGCCCCCCCCCCCCCCCGGTCTGCGCAGGTGCCTCGGGCCATGATGCGCACCCCCCCCTCTTCTTGGGGCAACTCACTTTCGGACGCCCCCGACGCCTGCGGAGGCCCTGTCTGCAGGGGTTGAGGGCGCATGCGGGGCCTGTCGGCCATGGGCCTTCCACATCGTGCGACGTGTGGCCTGCGGCTCAGTGCGGCCTCTGCCGCTCAGGGTATGCTGGCCAGGACCATGTAAACATACTTTGTACTCTAGTTTCAACGGCGTCGACTGGCACCATGAGTTTAAGTTCCTCACCGCCGGCCCCTCGATCAGTGATGTACTGTACTCTATGCGACGACAGCGTGTGAGTATCTCACGGGTCCAGGCAGTAGGCGTGTTCACAAGTACCTTTTGTGTGAGCGCGCTCGGGTCCGTGTGAGCAGTCGGGACAAAGCTCTGCGACCGAGAGGAAAAATCGAGCGCGCAGCAGCCCGTCTGTGTCACGTTTGATGTTCCGGGCCCGTTCTGCATTCCACCCTGCACGTCCCAGCACCCATGCTCGCCTCGAAATCCATGGGCTTTCCGTGTGCAACCGCTCTTGAATGAGCGGTCACAGCCATCACCGGGACGCGTGCACTTGGCCCAGTCGAGTTGTCGGCGCCTGGGTGAAAATCTCGCGCGGCGAGCATGTTGCGTTCAGCAGCGCATTTGAGCAGATTTGGGAAGGAAGGGGTTGGACAGTTCAGAGCGTGGAGAGATAGACGGCGTTTGCCAGCAGCTCTACAAACTCGAGGGAGCACGCCACCACATTGGACGGAAATCGTGTGGTGGCGATGTCTAATTGGTTTGTTTCTGCTTGTTTTCAGCTTCTTGCGCGGTGCACCGTGCGAGGCCGTTCTGGCCGACATTTTGCATGTCGTTTGAACAGAGCCTGTGTAAGCTACAGTCGGGTTCGCGCGGCGAGCACTCGTGGCGCCCCATACCCAGCTTGCACATGATAATGGCCGCCCATGCACATGGTACGTAGACATTTAAACATTGGATGCGTCTGAGGCACCTCCCGCCTTTGTTGTGGTTCATCTTTTCTTCTGATGTGCGTGTGTGTGTGTGTGAATGTGTGTGTGTGTGTGAATGAGTGTGTGTGTGTGTGTGAGAATGTGTGTGTGTGTGCGTGTGTGTGTGTGTGTGTGTGTGTGTGTGTGTGTGTGTGTGTGCGTGCGTGCGTGCGTGCGTGCGTGCGTGCGTGCGTGCGTGCGTGCGTGCGTGCGTGCCTGTGTGTCTGTGGAGACGGGCTGAATTCTTGACTCAATGCTTGGGTGCTTTGTCAACGGCTTCTCTGTTGTGAAGGCTTTGTCAGCTGGCTCGTCGTTTGGTCAAGTGTCCGAGGGCATCCCCAGGGCTCTCAGCCTGCTGTGCTATTCGCCAACAGCCCCGCTGCGCTGAACGCGGCATCGTGCTCGTGAGGGTCGTAGGTCCAACATCTGCCCGCAACACAGCAGCACCCTGCACCAGCAGCATGCACAAGCAGGGCAGGCCGACGGAGGAACGAAGACGGGGGGGACGGTGTGGCAGACCGGGGTGGTCCCTCCCCCCTGCTCCCTGCCCTGTGACCTGCTCCCCGCTCCGTTCTCCACGCTCCCTGTTCCCTCCCTCCCTGCCCCCTGCCCCCTTCCTTCTTCCTCGTCCCTCGTGCCCCCCTGCCTCCCTCCCACCTCCCCACCTCTTCCCCCCTCCTGCTTCCTCCACCTGCGTCTTCTTTGTCTTCGGCATCGGCATCCTCCCCCGACTCCTCGCCTCCCGCGGTATGGGGCGTCCCGCAGCGTTTTTTTTGTGTCTCTGTTCCCTGCCATTTCGGGTTGGCTCCGCTAGAGCAGCTCGCGTCGGTTGCACGGGCGATCGAAGCGATGCCGGCGGCATTTGAAACCGACTCGGTCGGCTCCTTCTCGGCCTGCGTAGCGCGCCGAGCGCATCCCTCCTCACTCGTCCATTTCCCCTCCTCCCTGCTCTTTCCCCCGAATTCTCGTTCTTTTCCTCATTCCCTCCTCCTTCTCGGCCTGCGCCCCCTCTTTTCCTTCTCCTCCTCCTCCTCCTCCTCCTCCTCCTCCTCCTCGTCCTTCTCCTCCTCCTTTTCCTCCTCCTTTTCCTCCTCCTCCTCCTCCTCCCTCCTCCTCCTCCTCCTCCCCTCCTCCCCTCCCCCCTCCCCCTTTTCCTCCTCCTCCTCCTTCTCCTCCTCCTCCTCCTCCTCCTCCTCCTCCTCCTCCCCCTCCTCCTCCTCCTTGTCCTCCTCCTCCTCCTCCTTGTCCTCCTCCTTCCTTTTTGCGTCGAGCGGACACTTAGTGCCAGGCTTGCTGCGTCCTGTCAGTGCGAGAGACCTCAAGGTAGAACAAACCATGCCGACTTAGGCCGGTGCAATCAGATTCAAGCAGATGCCAGTGCGGAAGCAAGAAGTGCAGATAGAAGCGGGAAAGGAGAAGGTGCCCATGAGGGCGCAGAGTAACTAAGCAAGCTGCCATTGGGAGTCGGGAGAGAAGCACCAAACCATAACGTAACATAACATATCCCCTGCTAGAACCGCCGCCCCTAGTAATCACGTCAAGCAGAACGAAGAATTTCGAGCAGTGTGGCACAGAGAAACAATAGAGCAGGCCACGACGCTGGAGGTAAACAGCTG
This sequence comes from Prorocentrum cordatum, assembly GCA_963575745.1. Lineage (NCBI taxonomy): Eukaryota > Dinophyceae > Prorocentrales > Prorocentraceae > Prorocentrum > Prorocentrum cordatum. The sequence continues at coordinate 93,422 of CAUYUJ010019083.1, forward strand.
GGCAAGTCTGTATGTACTCGTAGCACCCCGCAATTGCGGATAAGAGTGAGGGGGCGGGCGCGGGCGACGCGGGCGTCGAGCCGGCGGACCTCGTGGCCCTCACCTTCCCTGTCGATGGCGCCCTCCTCCTCCTCCGCCTCCTCCTCCACCTCCTCCTCCTCTTCCTCCTTTTCTTCCTCCTCCTCCTCTTCCTCCTAACAGGACGCGCAGGGTGCCACCCGGAACGAATGCAAAAACAGCCCGCCGCAGGCGCCGAATTTTCGGCTTGTTCAGTGAACTTAGTTTGGGTCGCGGGTGGGTCGCGGGCTCTCCACCTCCACCTGGAAGGAATTCAAAAAAGCCCGCCGCAGGCGCCGAACATTTTGATTTGTACACTGAACGCGGTTTGGGTCGCAGGTTCCCCACCTGGAACGAATGCAAAAGAAACCCGCCGCAGGCGCCGAAGTTTTGGCTTGTTCAGTGAACGTAGTTTGGGTCGCGGGTGGGTCGCGGGCTCTCCACCTCCACCTGGAAGGAATTCCAAAACAGCCCGCTGCAGGCGCCGAACATTTTGATTTGTACACTGAACGCAGTTTGGGTCGCGGGTGGGTCGCAGGTTCTCCACTTGGAACGAATGCAAAAGAAGCCCGCCGCAGGCGCCGATAATTTTGGGTGGGTCGCGGGGTGGGTCTCGTGTGGGTCGCGGGTGGGTCGCGGTGGGTCGCGGGGTGGGTCGCGGGCGCGGTTTGGGTCGCGGGTGGGTCGCAGGTTCTCCACCTGGAACGACTTCAAAAGAAACCCGCGCAGGCGCCAAACATTTTGGGTGGGTCGCGGGGTGGGCGGTGGGTCGCGGGTCGCGGGTGGGTCGGGTGGGCCGCGGGTGGGTCGCGGGGTGGGTCGCGGGTGGGTCGCGGGTGGGTCGCCGGGTGGGTCGCGGTGGGTCGCCGGGTGGGTCGCGGGTGGGTCGCAGGTGGGTCGCGGGTGAGTCGCGGGATGGGTCGCGGGTGGGTCGCGGTTGGGTCGCGGGGTAGGTCGCGGGGTGGGTCGCGGGGCGGGTCGCGGGTGGGACGACGACAACAAACAACAACAACAACAACAACAGCAACAACAGCAACAACAACAGCAACAACAACAACAACAGTAACACAACAACAACAACGACAACAACAACAACAATTACAACAACAACGACAACAACAACAACAACAACCACAACAACAACAACAGCAACAACAGCAGCAACAACAACAACAACAACAACCACAACCACAACAACAACAACAACAACAACAACACCACCAACAACAACAACATCAGCAACAACAACAACACCAACAACAACAGCAACAACAACAGCAACAACAACAACAATAACAGCAACAAGAATCCGCATCGCGGAATCCCACTTCAGCCACGCACCCCGGGACAGTGAATGACCGTTCGGCGTTCGGTTCAGCCCCCTCACTCTGACTAAATGAGTGTGCTGTTGCCGGTAGTCCACAGTGAGATTTGTCCTGGGGATTTGTCCCCTACCGACGTGCCAAAGTGGCAATCAACGGCAAACGTTAGTATCACAGTGGTGAGTGAGGTGTTGCAAGAATCGAGGAATGCGCTGGTCATCTGTACGAAGCTGGCGCACACGTTCTGGCTGGCCTAAGCTGTGGCGGTACTGAGGGCTGGCACGAGCGAGATGAGCGGCTTGGGCATCTGTGCAGAGGCTGGCGCATGCGTACTGGCTGGCCTGGCCGTGTGCTCTTGTTTGGGCTGGCGCAGGTGGTACTGCCTGGCCCTTCCGGCAACCATCGGGCGTGGCGCGTGCAATGGTATAGGCAGCAGCTGCAAGGAGAGGTGAAGGTCGTGATGGAGGTTGATAAGTTGCAGAGTAGCGGGCGGAACACTCTGTCCTATTTTGCCGTAGCTCCGCCTCGTGGCGGTGGTGCAGCGGGCGATGCGCGCTGGCCTGCACCTGCTGGCAATGCCTGTCTTGCCACACAGTTCCCCAACACGTAAACCCACCTCCCGAGGATTAAGGCTTGCCAGGTCGAAGTGGCAGGCTTGTGTAGGAGTCCTTGTCAAAGCGCGACCTGCGTAAGAGTGACTGCTTAGTGCTCTACTCCACGATCGGGGAAGACCGAAGCATATCCTTATCTCAAGCCTCCATCCTCAGTAATCCCGAATCCCATCCCCACAGTAAAATAGAGGAATGCGTTGATCATCGGTAAAAAAGCTGGCTCATACATAATGGATGGCCTAAGCTGTGGCGGTATTGAGGGCTGGGACAAGCGGGTTGAGTGCCCTCGACGGTATAGTATAGTTGGCTGCGTGTGAGGCTGGCGCAGACGGTATTGGCTGGCCTGCAGCCTGGAAATAAAGCCGTCTCGCATTGTAATCGGATGCTGCTGAAACGCTGGGCTGATGCGTACGACGGCAAGGGCAGCAGCTGCAAGAAGCGATGAAGGCCATGTTAGAATCAGTATGTCTTCCCACCCTGTCCTCACGTAATACACTCCCTCTAGTATCAAGGCTTGCCAGGTCGAAGTGGCAGGCTTGTGTAGGAGTCCTTGTTAAAGCGCGCCCTGCGTAAGAGTGGCTGCTTAGTGCTCTATCCCAGTCCTTGTCCTCCTCCTCCTCCTCCCTCCCTCCCTCCCTCTTTCCCCCCCCCTCCCTCCTTCCTCCTCCTCCTGCTCCTCCTCCTTCTCCTCCTCCTCCTCCACCTCCTCCTCCCCCTCCTCCTCCTCCTCCTCCTCCTCCTCCTCCTCTTGCCCCTCCTCCTCCTCCTCCTCCTCCTTCTCCTCCTCCTCCTCCTCCTCCTCCTCCTCCTCCTCCCCCTCCTCCTCCTCCTCCCCCCCTCCTTCTTCTCCTGCCCCTCCTGCCCCTCCCCCTCCCCCTCCCCCTCCCTCCTCCTCCTCCTCCTCCTCCTCTCCCTCCTCCCCCTTTTCCTCCTCCTCCTTCTCCCTCCTCCTCCTCCTCCTCCTCCTCCTCCTCCTCCTCCTCCTCCTCCCCCTTCTCCTCCTTGTCCTCCTCCCTCCTCCTCCTCCTCCTCTCCTGTCTGACCCGCCCCCACCCTTCCCCCCTTGTGCATCTCCATTCTCCTTGTCCTGGCCTCTTCTTCCTCCTCATCTTCCTCCTCCTCCTCCTCCTCCTCCTGGTCCTCCTCCTCCTCCTCTTGCCCCTCCTGCTCCGTTCCTGTCGTTGATGCAGCGGTGGGCGGTTCGTCCACCGGGGAGCACTTTTGCTCCTTTTTGTCTTGCCTCGTGGTGCCCCCCTGCTGGGCGCGGGGGCTCGCGCAGTGGGCGTAGGCAGCGTGCTACAGGATCCGACGATCACATTCGGCGGCGAGCGAGGGGGGGAGGTCCGAGGCGGGAAGTTATACATGACCACCGCCTGGAGGGTCAATTTTCGGGGACCCCGGCAGGCGGTGGATATGGATATTTTCGGGGCCCTGGGGGCCACACTTTGTCCATATGCACCGCCCGTTGGGGCATCAAGACGTCGGTTCCCAGGCGGTGGATATGGATAAATCCCTGCCTCGCGGGAAGGGAAAAGGAGAAGGCCTTCTCAGAAGGTTCGGAAGACCCCCGGCCTTCCGAGAAGTTTATTCTAAGCCTTCTCCGAGGACAGAAAAACTTCTCAGAGGGCGCGAGGGCTTCTGAGGTCTCCCACCGCGTTCTTGCTATACGCGCCAATGTCGCAGGGCCTCGCAGGCGTGGCATTTTCTCGACGTCAGAGGGGGTGCGCAGGGGGTGGTCCCTCACCGCGGTCTCTGTACGCGCCAATATCGCGGGGCCTAGCAGGCGTTGCACTTTCTCGATGCCAGGGGGGGTGCGCAGGGGGTGATCCCCCACCGCGGTGTCTATACGCGCCAATGTCGCAGGGCCTAGCAGGCGTGGCACCTACTCGGCGTCAGAGGGGGAAGTCCCGCCGCCTTCTGAGAAGGCCTTCTTGTCATTTCTCCCCCTCGCCCTCCGTTGACACATGTAATTAGGAACTCTCTTGCTCGACTCGACTCCACATGCGCCCCGTTCAGCCAAGAAGGCTGGCCCCGGTCAAGGGGAGAGCGGCATGCCACAACGGCGCGGTAACTCGCGCCGAGCGGCGGGTGTTAGACCTGTAGCTCGCCCTCAATGCTGGAGGATCTTGAAGTCACCTTCCAAAGCAGACCACGCTTCAGGAATTTCGGCAAGATCTCTCCAAGTTCCGTCGTTGAAATCTCCAAACTAACATGTGCAAATCACTTTGAAATCGTCTTCCCACCTCCTCGATGGTCTTCCGATGCGGTCCCGCTTCTTCCGCGTCCGCCCCGGCTCCCATTGCAAAACTTTGAAAGACCATTTGAACGTATCCTGTGCCACTAGCTTTCCCGCTTGTCTCCATTTCTTTCGCCTGCACAGGGCAACCCAATTCTCAATGTCCAGATGGCCCAACTGCTCTTCAATGGCGCGGGCCGTCCGCTTCAGCAATTCAACCCAAGACTCCACATAGTCGTTCTCGTCGTCCTCGTGCATATCTGGGTCAACATCGCCGCTGGAATAATCACAGACTTTTCTACGGCGGCGTCTTGACCCGAGCACCATCCGCAGCATCTGCCTCTCCGTCTTTATTAAAGCTCGTTCCATGTCCGCCGTGCCAACACCAACACCAATATCGGCGGTGTGCCTTCACGGAGGGAAGACGATCCCGATCTTGGTGATGGTGATCATCTTCGGTTTCCTAGGTGACCGAAATGATACCACCAATACCGAAATGTAGGATCATCTTCCCCGGTGGAGGTAACCCTCCTGTGTTGGTGTTGGTGCCCATTTCCAAGCGTCCAACTTGCGCAATTTCTGGGCGCAACGCTTCCCTCCCCCCTCCCCCGCGGGGCAAAACAGAGCTCCTCCCTCCTCGAACACTTCGCGCTGGGGTGAGGTGGTCCGCAGGCCTCCTCGTCCTCGTCCTCGTCCTCGTCCTCGTCCTCGTCCTCGTCCTCGTCCTCCTCTCAGGAAGCGCTTGCGGAAGCCGCGGGCCAGCCAAGGAAAATCAGCCGAATGCATTCGAGTTGCGCTGAAAGCCTCTGGAGACCGCCTGACGCTTCTCGCAGGCCCAGAAGACCTCCGGAGCCCTCCTGTGCGGGAACCGCTTCCCTGCCGGGCTCGCCCGGCCCCGCCCGGTCCCCGTTTCCTGCTCGCCAGCGGCCAGCGGCGGGGGTGGGGACCCCCTCGGGTGCCCCCAGGCCTTTTTTGGGGGAGGGGGGCGGGAGGGGGTGAGGGAGGGATGGAGGGAGGGAGGGAGGGAGGGGAGGGAGGGAGAATGAGGGAGGGAGGGAGGGAGGGAGGGAGGGAGGGAGGGAGGAGGAGGAGGAGGAGGAGGAGGAGGCTAGACGCTGCAGCCTGGACGCTCGAGCTTGCCCAACAAAAGGGGGAGGCGGCGGCGGAGGAGGGAGGCAGGGCGGAGGCAATTCAGATGGTCGATCTGCCGCTTCAGATCCTGCGCCACGTCCCTGAGACCCCACATTGCAAAACATTGCAACATCACAAAAGATCACCAACGGAGCCCCGGACCCCATCCTTCTGTGTCATTTCTCGAGCCGGACCGACATATGAGGGTCATTGGGCCCGAAATCGAGTAAAAACTCCCATAGTGAAAAAATCGCAACGCCAGCATCTCAAGGGTCGGCCCCGTGCGGCCCCCGGAGGTCCCCGCAGGTCCCCCCAGGGGGCCTCTGCAGAGGCCTCCCCCGGGGGATCCTCCGCAGGCCCGACGAAGGGGCCAGAAGCGTCCGGAGACTTCCCCCGTCGACGCTCGTGGGTCGGACGGCTTTGGTGATTCCGTTCGGCTCTGTCAGTTCCGTCGGCGTCCCGAAAATCAAATGACGGGCTGCGCCCGCAGATAGGGAGAAGAGTCATAAGAATAAGCATCGTGATATGAAGGCGAAGAATGCGGATGAGAAGAAAAAGAGTAATAGTAAGAAGAAGAGGAGTAGTAAACGAGGGCATAAACATAGACTTTCGACAATCCGCGTGGATTTCTTGGATCTGTGCCGCCCTCCCCCCCCACCCCTGGCGGCGCCTCCGGCGCCGCTCCTGGTGCGCTGCGCGCGCCAGGGAGGGGGGGGCACAGCACAGTTCCAAGAAGTCTGCGCGGATCTCCAACGGTTCGTGTGGATGGGTTGCCTTGCGGCTACGGCTGTCCAAGCACTTCTCCGGAGGAAGAGGATTGCGGCCAGGAAGGGAGATCTGTCTTAGCTGGGGGGAGCTGAGTATCCTCCTTCCCATCTCAAGCGTGAACCTCATTTCCAGAAGGGGCCGCAGTTCTTACGTTCAGCTGTTGCACACTTGTAAACGCCTTGTCGCGAAACCTGAAGATTAAGTGGGAACGCAATGTTGGGAACATGCTTGCCAGCGTGAACCCCCAAACACTGGTTCTTGCTCCCACTGCGCAATCTTCATGATACAGTTCATGGGGTGCAGCCTATGTGGAGCAATCTCTCAGGTGCGGCATGTCAGATGCAGCAGATGTTGTGCAAGCTATGTGCTGCAGGGTACGCGGTGCAGGCTATGGAATGCCAAATCTGGGGATGTAATCGAGGGGGCGCAGTCCATGACGCGCAGTCTACGGGGTCCATTCGGCGACGTTGCGGCCATGGGCGGCCACCGGGCAAAGACCTGGCACGAGGCGATGCCGAAGCGGCGGTGTGCGGCCACCAGCCGAACCCCCCGAACACACCCAGCAGCCAGCGCGCGGGGCGGCGACGAGGCCTGCGACGAGCGATTACAGGCCTCCTCCTCCTTCTCCGCCTTCTCCTCCTCCTCCTCCTCCTCCTCCTCCTCCTACTCCGCCTCCTCCTCCTCCGCCTCCTCCTCCTCCTCCTCCTCCTCCTCCGCCTCCTCCTCCTCCTCCTCCTCCATTCCCTCCTCCTGGGCTCGTGGAACACCCAGACAGCGCACAAGCCGGCGACGAAGCAGCAGCGGGCGGCCACCAGCGGAGACCCTGGGCACACACGGCCAGCGCGCGAGGCAGCGGCGAGGTCGCGACGGGTGGCCAGCGGGTGCAAACTCTGGCACGTCTGGCCAAGTGTTTTCCAGGGGAAGCAAGAGAATGGAGACACGAACAATGGCATAAACATGATAACTCGGAGAGCCGCGCGGATTTCGGGGATCCGCGCTGGACCCCCCCCCCCTGGCGCGCGGAGCGCGGCGCTAGGGGCGCCGCCAGGGGGCCCCAGCACCGATCCGAGAAATCCGCGCGGACCTCTGAGTTATTCTGTTAGTGCCATTTTTCGCTCCCCTAAAGAACCCCTTCGTGCAAAACGCTGATTTGGGAAAGAAGGCCAGCCATCTGTCTGTGCAGCTGCTGGAAAGCTTTCGAGCGAATGTGCGCGGTTCCCAAGCCGAGATCCCCAATTCAGCAACGATTTGCCTCCACCGGTGCAGTGTGTGTATCTGCCAAAGGTTGGCGAACGAATCGCGGTATGACATAACATTTTCCATCATCGGGGATGCCTGTCCCGGGGCGGTTGGACAGTTTACACACCGATGTGCTGCAGTAGGGGTGTGGACTTTTCGGCCGCCCTGGGACAGGCGTTCTTAACGGCGAGACAGTTAATCTGACACCGCTTCTCGCCCGCTAAGAAAGAAGGGACCGCCCTCCATCCGTGTAGCTGTTGGACATTTCAACTTTCAGGACCGCAATGGGCTCGAGGGCCTTCGTTTCTCGGATGTTCCCCTCCAATATTTAGTTCGATTTGTTCTGGGGGCCTTCGGGGGTTCTTCGCGTTTGAGCAAGAGGACGAATAACGAGGAACAGCGGAGGCGCTGGAGGAGAAAAAGAAGGATGAAGATGAGGAGAGGGAAGAGGCAGTCTTTGGGTGCCTTTCTTTCCTCCTTCCCTGCTCCCCGTGGAACGGGGAGGGTATGCTGAGTGACGACGAAATGCGCGACGAAGTGTCCGGTCAAATTGAGCTTCTGGAGATTACGCCAGCTCATCCTCTTCTTCATCGTGCTCCCCTTCTTCGTCCTTTTTGATATCCTCGCCCTCCCCCCCTCCTGTCACCTAATTGCTTCCCCTCTCCACTTTTCCCTCCCCCTCCTTACCCCCCTCTTGATCATCCTCCTTCCCCTCTTCGCCCGATTCATTATCCTATTTCCTCTCCTTCTACCCCTGTCCCTCCCTCCTCCTGCTCCTCCTTCATCACCTCCTCCCCTTTCCCATCCTCCATCCTCGTTTCCTTCTGAATTTCTCCTCCCTGTCGCATCCCAGGACGTGTCGGGAGGGTGGGTCGGGCGTTTCATTTGATTTTTCCTCACCGTTCATGATCTTGGAGTTCTGAGGTTGCCGCAGTTAGAGGCACAATTGCGGTATTGTGTGATTCAGGATTCTCCGGCGGTTGTTTTTCCAAGGGGACACTTCCAGCAGTAACCATTTATTCTTGTCGGATTTATAGAAACTTGGAGGGAGGGCTTCTTGCAACGCCGCTGACACGTATTGGGTTTACACTGGTCCCCTTCTTCCTCCTCCTCCTCCTCCTCCTCCTCCTCCTCCTCCTCTTCTCTTTTTCATCGTTTTTGTTTCTGTTCTCTCTGAACCATTCCCTGAACCCTTCCGAAAACCGCCAGAACACCGAGCACGTCGAGACCTTGCGAAGACCACCCTCCTCCTCTCCAGGCCCTCGGCTCCGTGCAGTTCACGCCGCGAGATCCGTGGAGCTCCCCATCACCCCGCCACGACAGTGTCTGCGCCGCGTGCCGTTTATGATGGCCCCGCGCTTTTGGAAAATGCTCCCCTGGGATGCCGAGGTCGCCCAGCACGGCCGTCGTGATTACAGTGGAGACCCATGCCAAGAAACACCCTGCTTATCTCCAGGGTGCCCTGGGCCTCTCGGGTTTCGATGGTTTCGCCATGGAAAGCGGTTTCGTTATGGACAGCGTGACGATCCCGCACCACGGTCTCAGGGGCGGGTTCTTGTGGAAGGCTTCTTGTGGCCGAGCTCCTCAACCTTCCGTGCTCCATCAGCGGCTCCCTCTCGCCCCCCCTGGCCCCCATCGGCTCCCCCTCGGCCTCCCCTCGGCTCTGTCTCGGCCTCGGCCCTCGGCGGCGCTCCCCTCTCGGCTGCTCCCGCGCCCCTCCGGCCTCGCCCTCGGGGAGCTCCGGGGGCCCGACCTCTTTTCGAGGATCGAGGGCCACGGGGGGCCCGCGGCGAGGGGGCTCCTCCTCGCGGGGGGAGGAGTGGCACGCCGCAGGCCGTTGGGGGTGCGCGCTGCTCCCCCGCTCACGCCTGTGAAGGCACGGTGCCTCCTCCGCGGCGGCACGGCGACGGGCTCCCCTCCCACGGCGGCGTGTCGTCGACGCGTTGTTGTTCCCCCGATGTTTCGCGACGCCTGCTGCTGCTGCTGCTGCGGCTCTTCCTCCTCCTCCCTTCTTCCTTTGCTCTCCTCGCTCAGCGGTCGGTGCTCGGTTCCCTGCTTGTTCCCCCGATGTTTCGTGACGCCTGCTGCTGCTGCTGCTGCTGCTGCTGCTGCTGCTGCTCATCTTCCTCCTCCTCCTCCTCCTCCTCCTCCCTTCTTCCCTTTTCCCTCCTCGCTCAGCTATCGGTCCTCGAATCCCTGCTCGTGTCTCCGACTTTGAGTTTGCAGCGGCAGTTTCGCATCAGCCAGTCCTCAGTAAGTGATCTCCTTGAGCAGTGCTCCTCATGGATACTTCGCTCCTTGCGGAGACCTGCGTAGACCTCCCCACTCCCCCCTCCTCCCTCCTCCCTCCTCGCTCCTCCCACCCGCATCCATGTTTTTTTACACCCGCGAGGCCTCCCACCGTCTTCAAAACGTACACACGCATGGGGCGGCTGTTCTCAACGACCGTCTCTGGCCCACCCTGCGGTGCAGGCAGAGCTCCGTGGCGGCCCCACACACACAGGTGAACGGCGCGCCACTGGACATACGGCGCTGCTCCCTCTCCACTTTTTCGCCCTCCCTCCTCGCGCGCTTCGCTGGGTACGGGCCCACTGGCGGCCGTCACGGGAGAGTTCGAGCGGCTTCCCCCGCTCATTCCTCCCTCTTCTCGAAGAGAAGAAACGGCATACCTTGTACATGTCTGGCGCTCCGCGTGGAGCGCCAAAGGTTTATGTTATTGCAGACTTGTTTGTTGTTATTCTTCTTGTTCTTCTCCCTCCCCCAACTTTCCCAAGGGTGCGTCTTGCTTAGATTCGTGAGGAGGAGCCGGCCATGGCGACGAGAAGCCTCCAATTATCTCCAAATGGACGAGCGGCGTCAAGCATGTCGATCTTCGACCTCGAAGCTCGAATCCTCCTTGAGGCGTCAAGGTTGCGGGCTGGTCTTCGACCTTGAGCCTTCGAAAGCACCCATCTCCTCTCCCGGCCACAGGCCAGGGGGAGGGAGAGGACAGGTAAGAGCAGGTGCCTGAGATGGGGAGGATCATTCAGGAAACGCCGACGCGTATTAAGGCGCGTGGATTAGCGACGGGCCCTGTTTTCACACGAACTCGACGCGCTCCGTCGCCAAATCGGGCGGCGCTGGCCTCATGCTTCGCCCCGATCCGTGGATCTGGAGCCGGGGCGCCAGATCCGCGGATCCGTGACCCATGTCAGCGTGCGCCCGAGCGGAGAGTCGGCGGGCGGGCCTTCTCGGAAGGCTCGGAAGGCCTCCCGCCTTCTGAGAAGTCCCGCCGCCTTCCGGGAAGGCCTTCTCCTGCTCACCTCCCCCCCCTGGGCGCGCCGCCGAGGGGGGGACGACGACGGCTGCGGCGACAGCACGGGCGGGAGAAGGACGCTTGAGCAGGGGATCGACCACAGAATCGATGTGCCCCAAGATTAGCTGCCTCGTCGAATCTGCGGAAAAATACTCAGAGTCCTCAGGAGGAGGAGGAGGAGGAGGAGGAGGAGGAGGAGGAGGAGGAGGAGGAGGAGGACGAGGAGGAGGAGGAGGAGGGAGGAGGAGGAGGAGGAGGAGGGAGGAGGAGGAGGAGGAGGAGGAGGAGGAGGAGGAGGAGGAGGAGGAGGGAGGAGGAGGAGGAGGAGGAGGAGGAGGGAGGAGGAGGAGGAGGAGGGAGCATTCCACGTATTCGTCGTAGCTTCGATAGGGGAAATCCATTTTTTTGGGGGGGGGAAGGGGGCCTGTCGGCGGCCGCAGGCGCGCGGCGGGGGCGCGTTTCGCAGCCGCCCTGCCCGCGCGCCCCGAGAGGTGAGCTGCTCCGGCCGCCGAGTCCAGGAGCGCCGTGCGCGGCGGGGTCGAGGAGGATGGGGAGCAGGAGGGGCTGGGAGCAGCGGCAGCAGTAGTTCCAGCAGTAGCAGCAGTAGTAGCAGTGGATAAGACCGTGCTCGCCGTGGTACGAGCGCAGGATGGGGAGCAGGGGGGGGAGGGGGAGGCGAGGAGGCGGCGGCGGCTGCTTCTGCTGCTGCTGCTGCTGGCTGCGATGCTTGTGGCCATGGTGGTGGTGATGGTGATGAGGATGATGATGATGATGATGATGATGATGATGATGATGATGATGATGATGATGGTGATGCTGATGGTGATGGTGATGATGATGATGATGATGGTGATGATGATGGTGATGGTGATGAGGATGGTGATGATGATGCTGATGATGATGATGGTGATGGTGATGGTGATGGTGATGGTGATGGTGATGGAGACGGTGATGGTGATGCTGCTGCCGAGGAGGAGGAGGAGGCCGAGAAGGACTATGATGATGCTGATGCTGCTGCCGAGGAGGAGGATGAGGAGGAGGATGAGGAGAAGGAGGCGGGGGAGGATGAGGATGATCCTGATTTTGAGGAGGAGGTGGTGGAGGAGGAGGAGGAGGAAAGGGGGAGGAAGGAGGAGGAGGAGGAAGAGGAAGGAAGTGGAGGAGAATGAGGAGGATGACGATAATGCTGACGATGAGCTGCAAGGGTTACGGGTAAGAGGGGCAGGCTCTCTTGAATTGTCATTGTGCCCAAGTAGGACAGACACACGCAAGGAAACTGACACGAAGTTCGGCCGTAATTTTGCGCAACACTGGCTGATCACCGGGCCGTTCGAAGTTCTTTGCAGTAAGACTTCTTGGGTACCTTGTCACCTGTCCCGGTGCGCTGTTGTCGTAACTGTCCCTGCGCGATGGTAATACTTCTTGGGTACCTTGTCACCTGTCCCGGTGCGCTGTTGTCATAACTGTCCCGGCGCGATGGTGTACTAAATGTGCCAGTGCGTCGGCGTGGACCGAAGATTTTTCTGTGAGCAGTCCTCGTCGCCCGAGGAGCATGCGCCTGCGCAGCCAGTCCTAGCAGCTCAGGCTTGATCCTGGGCGAGTGCCCTCGATGACCGAGGGCCGAACTGCTGCGGTGTGTCTGCCGACCGAAGAAGGTGAAGCCGTCCCTCTTGCGAAAAGAGCTGCCGTCGGGAACTTTTGGACAGCGTGTCGCTCCGCGGGTTATGGCCCACCACGCTTCGGTCAGGAGCCTTTAGACGGGGTTCAGTGCGAACGGGGGTCAGCCAGAGCGCCGGATCTTGCAGGATCCTACAGAGCCAAGGTTGCATCCAGGCTAGGGTGCAGGATCTTGCAGGGTCCTGCAGGATCTTGCAGGATCCTGCAAAGCTTGACTGACCCGGGTCTGGTTTGAAGGAAAAACTACCCGGACTCGACAATTGGCGTTTGCTAAACGGCCCTGGGCGTTTACTAAGCAGCCCTGCCCTGTTCGATTCCTTCCTTGGGTGCGTTTGCTAAACGGCCTCCATTGTCGGGGTGATTATTACAGGGGTGGATTTTCTGCCCTATATGGACTGACCCGGGTTAGTAGATCCCCGGTTCGGTGCGACACGCTATGCACTTCCGTCATCCCAAACGTCACTGGCCCGAGCATTTTCAACCTCCCGCCCCGCGGACTGGACAACATGGTGACTACAAGGTGAGGGATTAGTAAGATCAGGTCAGAAGCTGACAACACATCGGTGCGGGCTTACTTGAAACGTGGCTGCCAGGTGGTTTCTTCAGTCAAGTGCGGCTCCATCGCGCGCAGGGTGATGTCTCACACGAATTCGCCATCTGCAGGGGGGAGAAGGGCGCGGATTTGCACCGGATCTTGAGGTGTGAATGGCACTGTCGCGAGAGGCAAGACTTGCGTGGCCATGAGAGGAAGGTGCTGGAGTGGGGAAAGAACTGATGTATGGCAAGATCCTCCTGATCCGCTGCGTGGCCTGTCGCTGCCACGTGCCGAGGACCACGTGCGGTGGCGTCAGTCCACGGCGAGTGGTCTGGTCAGTGGGAACGCGCGTGTGGATGGCGCCTGCAAGTGGCCAAGCTGCGAGCTCGGGGTCCGCGGTGCCGTGCCTGGGCCTCCCTGCCCCGGCAGACGCCTGGAGCGGCCGCGCCCCGAGCAGCTGCGCAGGCCAGCCAGCGCAAGAGCCAGAACGGCATCAACACCGTCGCGGACCACGGAGCAGATTGCTCATGCGAGGGGGGAAAGGGGCCAAGCGCATGGCTGCATCGTCGAGCACCGGTGCTCGGAGCTGTGAGCAGAGTTGAGGGCCGCAGTCCGCGGCGCTGGCAAGGGCCGGGTCACCACCGCGGGGGTGCCCTCCCACCACTCACCACCGGAGGCCCTCCGACCAGGAATTTCCTGTCTCGCGTTGGCGTGGAAGCAAGCTCTTGGATTACTGTTCTGAAGGAGGGGCTCGCATGCATCCGCGACGACTCCCAGATGAACAACTTCGAGACCTGCGAGCTGGCCCGGCGGGACCGACGCCACGGCTCGCGCTGCGAATCCTGTGCTTTTGTGCAGAAGGGACTTGGGCAGACGTTGAGAAGCTAAGATATTTTGACAGGGCTCCAGGCATCTTTCTGAGTGATGACCGCGAGTACGACGTTAGGAGGCTTTTAAGGGTAGGTGGATTTGCGCCAAGTGCGGAGATAGCCTTGCCCAACGTCTGGGGCTTTCCACTTTTGTCTGCGGGGCCCACTCCAAGGGGTCTGAGGGGCCCCTGCGCCCCCGCGCGTGTCTGTAGGGCGGGCCGGTGCTCTCCGCTAGGACTCATTCGCCAAGACTTCCTCACCGTCTGACTATGATGCTGAACCTCGTGCAGCATCTTCACGGATGAACTGCGGGCCGTTTCCCAAACGTGGTTTTCGCTCCAGCGCGGTTCGAATTTTGCCCCAACAGGTTGTGGCAGTTTCGCGGATGGAGGGCGGGGCGTTTTCAATACGGGGGTCTCGCCTTGGCGCTGTGCACGTTCGTCTTGAGAGCTCGGAGCAGCTTCGCAGATGGAGGGCGGGCCGTTTTCGAAGCGTCTCTCTGGCCTCAGCGCCGCGCGCACTCGTGTCAAACATTCGCAGCAGTTCCACGGATGCAGGGCGTTTTTTTTGTTTTTGATTTTTTGGTTTGTTTGTGTGTGTGTGTGCGTGTTGGTGTAATATGTATATATACATGCAACCAGTGTTTCTTCTTTTCAGCATGTGGTTCTCACCATCGCGCCGCGCACATGAGTGTCAACCATTTGCGCAGTGATACACATGGAGTTTATTGTATACACCAACTGTGGCTCTCGCCGAGGCGCCGCGCACATTCATTTTAAAATCTCGCAGCAATTTCGCACATGTAGGGCGGATCCTTTACAACATGTCTTTTTCTTGAACGCCAGGTACATTCGCTTTAAACGTTTGTAGCAGTTACACGGATTGGCATGGACAGTCGGGTGGGTTCGCGGTGTTCAAGTTCTAGGGATTGTGCCTCTGCCCGCTTTAGGATTGTGAGGACGCAACAGTCACGCGGATTCGCGGCATTGGAGTCCCAGGAACTCTGCTTTGGCACGGTTGGGGACCCTCAGACGGCTAGCTTCCAATGAGACATCTACCACCATGCGAATACATTCTTGTAGGGACCTATGAGAAGGAAGACGGAGCCTGGCAGGAGGGTGTATTTCAACATAGTTGATGTTTCTTTGATTTACACTGGTCCTCCTCCTCCTCCGTGTCCTCCTATCCCTCCCTCACGCCCTCCAGCCTCCCTCCCTGCCTGCCTCCCCCTCGCTGATCCGTCCCCCGGCCTCCGCCTCCACCTCGCCCTCCCTCTTCCTTCCCCCCCCTCCCGGTCTCCCTCTCCTACCCCCCCATCCTGGGGGAGGCGCTGCAGCAGAGGCGGCGGAGGGGCCGCGGGTCGCGCCGCCGCGCGGCTCGCTGCAGCCACTCCGCGCAAGGGCGCGCAGACCGCAGCGCGCCTGCGCGGCCCCGGGCCCCCGGGAGGGCCCTCGTCTCTCTCCGGGCAAGCGCCGCAAGACCGCGACCGCAGCCGTGCTTCCGCCCCTCCTCGGAGGGCACCAGCTATACACCTGCACCGGCCCCGGCCGGGCCGATCCTGGGCCCAGGAGCGGTGCGCATGCATTCTGCCCAAGGCGGGGGGGCGTCTACCCCGATCCTGGGTCCAGGGTGATCCTGGCCAGGATCGGTGTTGGTGCATAGTTGGTACCTCTTCCTACCTCATCCCGCCTCCTCCTCCTCCTCCTCCTCCTCCTCCTCCTCCTCCTCCTCCTCCTCCTCATCATCATCATCATCATCATCATCATCATCATCATCATCCCCCTCCTCCTCCTCTCCTCCTCCTCCTCCTCCTCCTCCTCCTCCTCCTTCCCCTCCTCCTCCTCCTCCTCCCCGCAGGAGTGCCGCGCGGTCACCTGGAAAATGGTATCCGAGGCGCGCGCCGGCGGCGCCGAGCCGCGCGGCCCGCCCAGCACCCCCTCCTCCGGGCTCCGCGCTCGCCCGCGCTCTCGCCGGCTCCCCTTAAGTTGGGCGTGTCCCTCTACAGGAGGAATATTCTGACAATTTCGACTTTTTGCTTGTAAGCAAAATCTGACTATTGTGAACTCTTCCTCCAAAATCCGACTGTAGGGGGACATGCACGACCTAAGGCTCGCCCCCTTCTTCTCCGTCGGAAGTGCCACACCAGTGCTCTGACCACAACGTCGGAGTCTCAGAGGAGGAAGAGGTACCAGTATTGCTATGCCCATCCCTAGTTTTTTTGTCGCTCTCTGGGGGCCTCATGGGAGGCCCTCGTCGCCACGGCTGGATTCGCCTCGAGATTCTGGTCAGAACGCACCCCGCAAGAGGTTTGATGATCTCGATTTAGGGTTAGCCAGGGCCCCGGTTAAGGGGAGCCGGTCAGTGATTGGGCCCCGAGGTCCAAAATATGGACTGGAATCACTAAACCAGGTCTGCCGTGGCTGGTGTTTTTCGGGTGACGGTGTTAGTGGAATGGGGCGGGGGGGCGTTCCCTAGTACACATCACTAAACTAGGTCCCACTAAACCCAGTTTTGCCAACGCCCGATTGATTTCGATCCGATTCGACACTGCGTTCCGACTTCGGTTCAGGTTCCTTTTGCGCAGGCTTCGCCACAGGCCGCCAGACGTCGATTTTACGGCGCCCGCCGATCTACCTCCCGATTCCTGCCGATCCGTTGCCTTTCGATTGCCGGTTCGAGTTTCCGATCTGATTTTTTGGGATTTTCGGAGGCTGGCAGAAGGGCTCGTTGGACAAGGTCGGTTTCGCTGGACGACTCGAGGTCCTCCCAGCCCGACCTTGGGCACTCCAGCACGACCTGAGGCGCCCCAGCAGCCGTCGAAATCACCCTTCTTGAACCCGACCTTCTCGCCGTCCTCGAGATATCCTGGGTCCCAGATCGGCGGCGAGCGGGGGGGGGAAGTGAGAAGGGGTGGGCCTGCTCAAAAGGCTCGGAAGCCCCCCAGTCTTCCGAAAAGTTTTCTAGGCCTGCCCCGAAGAGGCAGAAGGCATCTTAGCAGGTGCGAGGGCTTCTGAGAAATCCCGCCGCCTTCTGAGACGGCCTTCTCCTTCTCACTTCCCCGCCTCGCTCGCCGCCAACCAGGAGGCGGTGCGGTGGCGGACCGTGCGGTGAGGTCTCTTGGGGCATCCGCCGTCACCGCCCGGGATGCACCAGGCGGTGTCGGGACTCCCCGTCTCCTCGGTCACCGCCCGAGTCCTGCCCAGCCTGGTGCTCGAGGATCGATGGGGGGTCTCTTCGAGGCTCGAGCAGTCTTGTTCTTGTTGTTGTTGTCGTCGTCGTCGTTGTTGTCGTCGTCGTCGTGGTCGCCGTCGTCCTCGTCGTCGTCGTCGTCGTCGTCGTCGTCGTTGAATATTCATTTCTAGAGAATAATTAGTGTTGATCTCTGGAAACAGTTCCGCGCGCTCTCGCCTCGACGCCGGTTACATTTTCTCTGAAGACGAGGCTCCCGCACGAGCGTTGACTTGAGTGTAAATGTGGGCCCATGGAGGCCTGGCTACGACGACAACGGCTCCCGCTCGATAACTCCTCACACATTTACCCCGAGACAGCCTGGCCAGAGAGGCCCCCGAACTCAGAAACGCCGCTCTCGCTCGAGACTTCCTCATAATTCTGCTTTCAGAGCTGCGACCAAACGATCATTTGCACTCTTTCATTTTTATAAGAGATGGTGTTGGTTTTTTCTGTACTCAATGTGAGTTGTAGGCGAGCTGGGGAGCTGGGAAGCACACCGTTTAACAGGAAGTCATGAGACACAGTCGCGCACAGCATCGAGACCTCTGAGAGTGGTCTGGTACGCTACAGAGGGAGGCAGGCTGTTCGAACTGTTCACGAGCGCTAGTCTGCAGCATCGAGACCTCTGAGATCGGTCTGCTACCAGAGCTGCGACCGACAAACTATTTGTGCTGTGCAAGCAGCTACCGAGCTCGCAGGCTCTACACGTGACGAGAGCTTCTTAAGAATTTCAGATAGTTTGGAAACATCTTTTTAGCTTATGTCGTGAAATATCTTGTGCGGGTGTTTGTCTCAACTGAACTCGCGCTGTGGACAAGCAAGGAGCTGTCAAGCACATTTCTATGAAACCGCCTCGCGCGAGCTGAGCGCGAGATTGCCGCGCCCCAGCCACGACGACAAGGGCTCCTGCTCGATACTTCTTCACGATTTTCTCCGAGAGCCCCTGGCCAGGAAGGCCCCCGAACTCAGGAACGGTGCTCTCGCTCGAGACTTTATCGTGATTCAGTCAAATTGGTGGAGGCCCAACTGGGCTCCCATTCGATACTTCCTTAAGATGTATTCGCAAAGGCCCTTGCCAGAGAGGCCCCCGAACTCAAGAGTGGCGCTCTCGCTCAAGACTTTCTCGTAATTCAGGCAAGTCGGTGGAGGCCCAGACACGGCCACACGGGTTCCCGTCCGACATTTTTCTATATGTATTCCGAGAGCCCCTGGCCAGAGAGGCCCCCGAACTCAGGAACGGCGCTCTCGCTCGAGAGTTCCTCGCACTTCAGTCAGTGGCCGACGAGGAAAATATCCCCCCCGAAAGGGGGTGCAATCGAAGACGACGTGGGCGGGTATCGAGGGTTGGGGTATACAGAATGCAAGACACGCGTGCCAGTAAGAGCGAACAGTGTTAAAATGGTTGTTGTTGTTGGTGGTGATGGTGGTTGTTTTTGGTGTGTCTTGTTTTGTTCCCTCTCCGTGTTTGGGGCCTCTGGAGGCCTTCATGGGGTCTCCAGAGGCATTCGAGGAGTGACGCCTCCGCGCACTTTTGCCCCACGACGAGCCGATGATACCCGGTCGGCGGATGCGTGGGGTCACGTGCTGGTCGCGTCATCAACGACTTGGCCACCTGCGCTGGATTGGAAATCTCTCTCTCTCTCTCTCTGTCCGGAGAGAGGGAGAGAGAGAGAGAGAGAGAAAAGAGGGGGGACAGATGTGTTGCTCTGTGCTCCTTTTGACCGAGCGGACATGTGAGACATGGTTTCCACGACATGGTAGGTGACAGCCTATTCTCTAGTTATGCTTAACCATGCTGATGCGACAGGAGCTGGCCATGACCCATGAGGAGTTCAATCTAAATGCCAAGCCCGCAGACGTTCCTGCCGTACGTGCTCGGCTGAACTTGGGCTTTCGTCGATGGCACTCCGAAGCCGTACGGTTGTTCTCCATCTAGTGCACGCCTGGATGTCCTGGGGAGGAAACGCTTGCAGAATCGACCATCAGAGTCAGCCTTACTGTAAACGTGCTTGGTGGTACAGGAGAGGCGAGCGCAACGTTAGGGCGAGCCTGTGCCCTTCACATTGCGGGCATGGGGCTGACACTGTCAGGACTTACTGGCCATCGGTCGCTACATGGGTCCTGCTGGTGGCACCTGCATGGGAGCCGCTGCCACTTGAGGACCCACTGAGGGTCCCACCGCTACCTTACAAGCATTAGCCTTTTCTGGCTAGCTCGGATGCCGAGGGGATGGACCTCCATGGACGAAGCCGTGGCGGCAATCCAAAAGAGGGGTGTTGTGCGACTTTCGGAAACCGTGGGGGCACATGCAGACGTCAGGGATCCTGTGATCCCTAGACCCCTTTTCTGACTTCTCTCGTAGATGCACAGCAGGCCATCTGCGGCAATGGCGTCGCATAAGCGAGCACAAGACAGAGTCGGTTGACCGTGATCATAGACTTTCGGACTACGTAGGAGGTTTGGAGATGCATCTTGCAGCAGCATTTTCGACAGAGGCCGCTCGAGGTCAGATGCAGCCGATTTGTTGCTGGACGGAGCCTGCCCTGGCCAAGGCTTGCACCGACAGGGGAGTGTTGGGCGAGACCTGCGCAAATATGAAGCGCGCCCGTACTCAGGCAAATATTGTGCGCGGTGTGAAGTTCTAGGCCAGGCAGGCCACTGTCGCTGGATATCTTGAGGCATTGCGAGCGCTACAACTCCAAGCGTATTTTTTAATGTTTAACGCTTCGCGTATCCCCACCAGCCCATCCAGGAACGTTGCCCAGAGGAGCTACCCTTCTCGGTGGAGCGTGGCATCACTTGGAGAGCCCGGGCGGCCTCGTTGGCCCGAGGCATCTTGGATGCCGCTCGGAGTCTCTCGGGATGTCTCTCGGGATGTCTCTCGGGATGTCTCTCGGGGTCTCTTGGAAGCCTGTTGAGGCGTCATTGGGGCCTTCCTGGTGGCTCTTGGGGGCCTCTTGGAAGCCTCTTGGAGGCCTCTTGGGGCGCCCCTTGTGGTTTCTTGGCGCTCCGGGCCGTCTTGGAGCCATCTTAGAGACCATCGATCAAACAATGAATATGACATGATGTGGAGTTTGTTTTTTAACGCGGATTGCCTCACAATCGCATCGCACTTTCATTTTTTGGCAACGGCGTTTACGATGACCACTGAAGTGGATCGCCTCCCTGTGTGTCTGCTGTGGACGGCGACTCTCGCAAATTATGGTATGACGGATACTATGGACCGAGACCCCCTTTGACAAGGATTGCACATTAATGGTTGACTTCGCCTTCTTGTGAATTGAGGCCCTGCGGCACGTTAGTCATGAGACCGATGGGCGTGACGCTTCATTGGCTAGATCGTTGTCGTCGTCCTCCTCCTCCTCTTCCTTTTATTCTTTTGCCGGCTCCTCCTCCTACCTCCCTTGTCCCTCGTCCTCTTCCTTCGCCTTCTGCATCTCTTCTTCCTCCTCCCTCCCTCCTTTGCCCTCCTCCTCCTCCTCCTCCTCCTTCCCATTCCCTTTCTCTTCCTCTCCACCTTTTTCACCCCTCCCTTGCCACTCTCTTCTCTTCCTGGCCGCCTTCTTCCTCCCCTTCCTTCTACTTATCCCCCCCTTCCTCCCCATCCCCCTCGTCCTCCAACTCCTCCTCCTCCTCATCCTCCTCCTCCTCCTCCTCCTCCTCCTCCTCCATCGCCGCTGTGTGCCAGGCGAGGGGGTGCTCACTCCCAGGAGGGCGCGACGGACGTTCTCCTGAGGGGTGCCGCTCCCGTGTCCGAGCGCGCGAGCCGCGCTCGAGCGCCTTGCGGCCACGGTCGCCCAGCTCGTGCGTCGTCGTCGTCGCCGCAGGAGGAGGAGGGAGGAGGAGGAGGAAGAGAAGGTATCGGGGATCATGGAGCAATGAACGTGGAGCAAGGTGGAGGGAGACGGGAGGATGAGGATGAGGATGAGGAGGAGGAGGAGGAGGAGGAGGAGGAGGAGGAGGGGGTGGAGGAGCGAGGCGGGAGGTTGAGGAGGATAAGGCACTGGGGAGGAGGAGAAGGAGGAGGAGGAGGAGGAGGAAAGGAGGAGACGGAGCACGTGGATGAGGGGGGAGGGGACATGATAGAACTGCGGATTCAAATGGTATGGTATGGGTTGTGCTGCTGCAGCTGTTGATGATGCTGCTGATGATGCTGATGATGATTGTGATGGTGATGAGGAGGAGGAGGGTGAGGGGGAGGGGGAGGAGAAGGAGGAGGGCGAGCGGAGGACTAGAAGGTGGTTGATACGGATGGTGATGATGATGCTGCTGACGATGATGCTGATGATGCTGATGATGATGTTGATGATGATGCTGATGATGCTGATGCTGATGCTGATGCTGATGCTGATGCTTACGATGATGTTGATGATGATGGTGGCGATGCTGCTGCTGCTGATGATCAGGATGCTGCTAATGATGGTGACTACGTTGATGTTGTTGATTGTGATGATTGTGGCGATGCTAATGTCTATCCATGGCGATAATTATGCTCACGATGCTGATCATGCTTATGCGGCTGCTGCTGAGGATGATGCAGAAGAAGGTCACGATGTTGAGGACGATGATGACGATGCCGATTACGATGAAGATGGCGACGATCATGATGATGCAGTTGTGGCTGAATTCCCATTTCTAGAGAATAAGTTTGTCGACCCCCCTAGTACACCTGGTGCTTTTTCAACTGAAGTGCTCCTCTTGGGGCTCGCACCCTGTTTTTTACAAGGGAAAATCTTCCTACTCAGACTGTGCCCCTGGCCCCAGGTTTACAACAACAACGGCTCCCGCCTGACACTTCCTCACAACTTATTTCAAAGTCGCGCTCTCGCGCGGCAGGTCTTCACAATTTGTGCAGGAAGCGAGGTCTCGCGTGGGACTTCATTGCAACTTATTCAGACGCCGCGCCCTCGACACTTGGAGATTACGCTCTCGTTTTTGCTTTTGACGATAGTCGCGCCATCGCTCGAGACCTCTTCGCGATCCACGCAGGACTCACGTTTCAGCAACCCGCCTGCTCGACCTGGCCGCTGGGGCCCGCCCGGGGCCCGCCTTCCGACCCGCCCGCTAGGGTCTGCCCACCGGATCTGCCCGTCTAGTTCTGCCACGTGTCTTCCGCTCCTAGTCTCCCTCCTGCCAATCTCTCGTGCTTCATCCTTCTCCCTCCCACTTCCATCCGTCCTCTCTTCCCCTGTTTTAGTCTGCGCTAAATGCACGTGACAGGTGAGGGTGATATACCTTCAATGAGGGTACGATCGAAGACGAAGAGGGCTGGTACCACGGGTTAAGGATATACGTGTTGAATGGCACGCGAGCAGATAGGAGCGAACTGTCTGCACACGTCTGTTGTTATCGTTGTCGTTGTTGTCGTGGTTGTCGTTGTTGTTGTTTTGGTTGGTGGTGTTGGTGATGCTGTTGTGGTTGTCGTTGTGGTTGTTGTAGCTGTTGTTGTTGTGGTGTTGATGTGGGTTGTACCGATAAGGACGACGATGACGATGACGATGATGATAATGATGATGATACTGCTGGTGATGATGATGAGTGGTGGTTAGGGGGATGATGAGTGGTGGTGGTGATGATGATGAGGGTGATGATGACGATGCTGATCATGCTGATGATGATGATGAGGAGGAGGAGGAGGGGGATGATTCTGATGGTGGTGATGATGATGGTGATGGGGGGGAGGAGGAGGCTGAGCAGAAGGAGGATGAGGCGAACGAGCCGGACTATCATGTTAGCTAGCGTGGACCCCAATCAGGGTGTTTGTAGCACCACATGTTGTGCAATCTATGTGAAACAATATACATGTATATAAATCTGGTGCATTCTACCTGGCGCAATACGTTTTGTTCAACACATATTGTGCACTTTACGTTGTGCAATATAGGGTGTTCAGCCTTTGCGGGGCAATCTATCGGTGCCACCTATGTGGTGCAACATCTGTGTTGCAATATAGATTGTGCAATTTATGTTGTGCAATATACGTGGTGCAGACCAGGTGGTGCAATCTATGTGGTGAGGAATCTATGTGGCGCACTCGACGTGGTGCAATCTATTTGGTGCAGTTTACGTGGTGCAATCGTTATGGTGGAATCTGTGCGGTGCAATCGACGTGGTGTAGTCTATGTGGCGCACTATAGGTTGTGCAATATATGTGGTGTTATCTTTGTGGTGCAACATTGGTGTACAATATCGGAGGTGAGGGGGTGAGATCGAAGTGGAACAGAGCGCCCCCCTACCGGGAAATCGGTTTCGGTTTCGTGTTCGTGCGTGCCGTGCGTGCGGGCGAGGCGAAGCTGCGTGGGCGGGCGAGAGGAAAGTCTCCTGTGGCTGAGGCGCGGCCGGACCAAATGATTCCCTTCCGGCGTCTGGTGGCGCGCGGTGTCCCGCCGATGTCCCGCTGTGGCTGAGGCGCGGCCGGACCAAATGATTTCCTTCGGCGTCCGGTGGCGCGCGGTGTCCCGCCGGTGTCCCGCTGGTGTCCCGTCGGTGTCCCGATGATGATGATGATGATGATGATGATGATGATGATGATGATGATGATGATGACGATGATGATGATGATGTCGATGATGATGATGATGATGACTGTGATGGTGGTGATGATGGTGCCCCGATGGTGATAATGTTGACGAAGTTGATGATGATGATGGTGATGCTGGTGATGATGATGGTGTCCCGATGATGATGTTGATGATGATATTGCTGATGATGCTGACGGTGTCCCGGTGATGATGATGACGGTGTCCCGATGACGATGATGAGGATGAGGCTGATGATGATGCTGTTGATCATGATGGTGATGATGATGATGGTGTCCCGGTGATGATGTTGTTGATGATGATGACGATGATGGTGTCCCGATGATGACGATGATGATGATGATGATGATGGTGATGATGATGATGATGATGATTATGATCATGTTGATGATGATGATGATGATGATGATGATGATGAGGTGGTGATGGTGGTGATTTTGATGATGGTGGCCCGATGATGGTGATGATGATGTTGCTGATGTTGATGATGATGATGATGGTGTCCCGATGATGATGATGGTGATGATGATGATGGTGACGATGCTGGTGGTGTCCCGATGATGATGATGATGATGATGATGATGATGATGATGATGATGATGCTGATGATGATGATGATGATGATGATGATGATGATGGTGATGCTGATGATGCTGCTGCTGATGATGATGATGGTGTCCCGGTGATGATGATGATGATGTGGTTCATGATGATGTGGTTCATGATGATGTGGTCCCGATGATGTTGATGTTGATGATGCTGATGGTGACGATGATGGTGTCCCGATGATTACGATTTTGATGGTGCTGAGGCTGATGATGATGGTGATGATGATGGTGATGAGGTGATGATGATGGTGGTGTCCCGATGGTGATGATGATGATGATGTTGTTGATGACGTTGACGGCGATGATGTTGATGATGATGCTGATGACGTTGATTGTGCGTTCGAGTGTGATATCGATAGTGAGATCGATCGTGAGACCGAATGTGGGATCGATTGTGAGATCGATTTTGAGATCGATCGTGAGATCGATTGTGTCATCGATAGTCAGATAGATTGTGAGATCGATCGAATGAGATAGATCGAGTGAGATCGATTGTGAGATCGATCGGGTGAGATCTATCGAGCGAGACCGATAGTGAGATCGATAGTGAGATCGATAGTGAGACCGATCGAGTGAGACGTTGGTTCCTCCCCCCCCGAACCTCCTTATCACCCGAAGTGTGGTCGTATAGGTATGTCGTACCATCTATGGTGCTATTTGTGGGTGCTACTTGTGTGGTGCAATTTTTCTGATGGCCTTCGGCCCATCCAGCCACCGTGCCTGGGCTGTGGGTCAGAGTCCTCAGTGATGCTTCTTGGGGTCTCTTGGAGCGCTCTCGGGGGCCTCTTGGCGGAAGCTTTGGGGCTTCTTGGGAGCCTCTGGGGGGCCTCTTGGGAGCCTCTTGGGAACCTCTTATGGTTTCCTGTGGGCCTCCTTGGTGCCTCCTGGGGGCTTTCGGCGGTCTCTTGGGGCCTCCTGGGGGCCTCCTGGGGCCGAGAGCTCGAAATGTCCATGTGGGTTCCCCGCCAGAGCCTCATCCTGGAGCCGTCTTGGGGGCCCCTGGGGCCATCTTGGGCGACTCTTGGGCCGTTTTGGGGCCATCTTTGGCCTTTTTGGGACCTTCTTCGGGACCTCTTGGCATTCTTGGGGCGATCTTGGGGGCCTCTTGGGCCGTCCTGGAGCGTCGGGAAGCAGAACGCCAAACTTTACCAAACACCACGCGCAACTCAATGTTTGGTGCTTCCTGGGAGGCCTCTTGGAGGCCTCCTGGGGCGTCTTGAGGGCATCTTCTGCCGTCTGGCCGCCATCTTGGGCGTCTCGGCCCAATTGTCCGACGACTTGGGGCCCTTTTCGGCCGTCTTTGGGGCCTTTGAGGGTCCTCTTTGGGCTCCCTTGGCGTCTCAAGAGCTCGGGCCACACACTCTGGCAGCGTTGAGGACCACCAAGGACGGCCCGTGAAACCGGGGTTTCGGGCCTTTACCTTGAGAGCCATAATCTCGTTACCTCGCAGAGCTGCATGACCCTTGGGGCACTCCACTACGTGCCGAAGGCACGGTGGCGGGTGTTGTGCAATCGATGTGGTGCAATCTACGCGGTGCAATCGGCGAGGAGCAATCTATTTTGTGCAAACGACGAGCAGCAACCTATGTTGTGCAAGCAAAGCAACACGAAGCAACGCAACGCAACCTATGTGGTGCAATCCATCGGCGGTGACGAGCAGCGACGGCAGCGATGGGGCGGCGACGGCGACTATATAGGCGCCAGGCCGACGCACAGGCCCAGACAGCGGGCGGCGGCGGGGCGGCGGCGGGGCGGCGGCGGCGACGACATAGCCACCAGATCGACGCACAGGCCCAGTTCCTGAGAAAACACATAAGAACCCCTAAGTGCAAGCACTGTCTCGGGAATGATGTGGGAGGATAGAGCAGGGCGACGGGGTCGAGGAGGGTGAGAATAAGGAGGGTGAACGGGAAGAGGAGGAGGAGGAGGAGGACGAGGAGGAGGAAGAGGAGGAGGAGGAGATGGAGGAGGAGGAGGAGGAGGACGGAACAGGGGGATGGGTCCCTCTTCCTCCTTTCTCCTTCCTCCTACTCCTCCTGTTCCTCCTGCGGCTGCTCCTCCTCTTCTGGAGCTGCTTCTCCTCCTTCTCCTCCTCCTTCTTCTCCTCCTCCTCCTCCTCCTCGATGTCGCCCGTTCATGGTAGTGAGCCCTTCCTCGCCGCAACCGCCAGACGTGGTGGTAGTGTGGGGTGGGCGTGTCGCCTGAGACCTTCCTGGGCATCATTGCTCTATCGCGCCTGGAATTCCTAGCAGCTGCACGGGTCGAACCTGTGATTCGCGCCTGGGCTGCGCGCGCACTGCTCATCTGATGCGTGCACGTCTTTCCCACCGTGTCACCCGGTCCAGGCCGTCGATGCCAATCGCTGCCGTGAGTTTTTGGGCTCAAGAATTCGCAACAAGGCAGCGCGAATGGAATATATCTTGCCTGCTGCACAGTACGCCTGGCAGGGGGCACTCGCTTACTTGTGGGGCGGCAGTCTCCAGAGGTGTCCGTCCGTCTCAATCCCGCCCTGCCCGTCGATCCCGCCGTGCCCGGCGATCCCGGCGTGCCCCGGCTGTCCAGCGTGCCCAGGCGGGAGCCCCGCGCCTGCCAACCCAGCGCCGCTAGGTGTCGAGCTGTCCTCCGAGGCATCCTCCTCGTCGTTCTGGGTGGTGGCGTTGGTGAACGAGCTGCTGCTTCTGGGCCTTGTGAGCTGTTATCTGTACTACTCTTGGGACCGTGTGACTGCAGTGTGCCGTCGTCGCGATGCTGGCAGCAGCGAGCGTGGCTCCGCTGGAGCCAGCCCCGGAGGGAGTACGTCCGTGGGCGTGGGTACGCTACGAAGGAGAGCCATTATGGCGCCAGCGGCTGATCTTGGGGCGGCGGGTGAGGCCCCCCATTGAGCCGGCACCGCGATGATTGTTCCTCATATGTACTGTGGATACGGACATCCATGAGGAGGGCTACTCGTGCAATGGGCTGGACATCGTCGCTGTGCGATTCGCCGATGATCGAGCTACGTTCCCTGCTGGGGTCCGGACCGCCAACTCGTACCGCTTCAGACGGAACCCGACGGTGGTGGAGCAGCAGCAGATCGACCAGGCGGCGCTGGACTTCTGCATGGCCGCGTTGACGGCCGACCACCAGCGGTTACACCTCCCCGCGCCTGGCGTCCCGTTCCTGGTTCCGCTGACCTTCGGGCCGGCGCCCCAGGCAGTCGCAGGCGCGGGCGGTGCTCCGGCCGCTGGTGCCGCGGGAGGCCCGCTGGCCGCCGCCCTGGCCGCCCCTGGTGGGGGCCCCGCCGCTCTCGCAGGCGCGGTGGCCCCAGCCGCAGCCGCTGCTGTGGCGGCGCCCGCGCCTGTCGGCGCCGCGCTGGTGGCCGTGGCTCCAGCGGCGGCCGAGGCGGGGGGTGGGGCTCCGGCCGCGGTGTGGGTGCTGGTGGAGTCGACGACGGCAGGCCAGCGCGAGACGGTGGTGGTCCCGCCGGCAGGCTCGGAGCTGAGGGGGTCCATCGGCCTGATGCCGCTGAACGACGGCTCGTGGGTGGCGATCCGCTCCATCACGGGATCCGCGCAGGAGTACGCTGGGCGGGAGGTCGCCGCCGACGCCAGGCTGTCCGGCGTCGTGGCGAACCCCGCGGTCTGTGGAGGTCGGCAGCTGTGCCAGTGGAGAGACGCGGTCGCCAGCTTCACCGAGGAGACCTTCGTGGACTGGTATATCCCGGGGCCGCGCGCCATATGCTTGTGGTGCTGCAGATACATCGACAGGCGCCAGGGCGGACCCCTCGATCACTTTCGGTTCTGGAAATCGACCCTGGGCCTGTCGTCGGACGACTATGGAGTGAGTGACTACGAGGCCAGCGTGCGGGCCATCTACACGATGGCGTGCTGGGGCGGGCTCGACTTACCGAACATAGCAGGGGCTGAGCAGATCCTGCGGAAGTGCCAGATGTACGAATACGTTTACGTCATGGACCGAGATCCCCACCACGCTGGCGCCAGCGGCGGAGACGGTGGAGGCGACGGCGGCGACAAGAAGAAGAAGAAGAAGAAGAAGAAGAAGACGAAGAGAGGACATGGCCGTGGTCGTGGCGCTGGCCGTCATAGCCTCCTGAGCTTCGGGTTCATCGACGAAAGTGCTGCCTTCACCGGTCTCAGCCGAGACCATGGGGAGAGCATGATCTGCCCCTCGCTCCTCGAGCACGTGGCGAAGGAGGTGGAGGGGGGCGCTTCGGTGTTGAAGCAAGTACGCAAGGCCCGCGAGGAGCAGCGGGCCTTGCGATCATGACGCTGTTCCCACCGCGCGGGCCGCTTCCCCCAGGCGGTCCGCGTGTCTCTGGAGGGGGGCCCAGCGGCGGTAGCCCGCCGCTCGCTGGTGACGAGAGCTTCGAGGGCTCAACAGGAGATCGACAGCGAGATCTTTTTCCACTGCCTGAACCCGGTCAATAGCATCGGGCACGTTCTGGTGCGCCCGCTTGCACGCGCTGCTCGCCACCCGGGCCCGGCCCAGCCTCGCGGCGTTTGGCGTTTGGTTCGGGTGGCAGAGGGTACCGGCTTGGGGGCGCACAGGCCGAGGGCATCGTTTGTTCGCGTTCGGTGGTTCGTCGGGAGCTCCGGCGAGGTCATGCCGACTCGATGGTTGGCGAGGTTGTCCGCCCTTTCAACGACCTGTACGTTGGCCAGTCTCATCGCCCTGGCGGCCCCCCTCAGTCAGTCTCTGCGGGCCAGCAGCGGGCCTTGGACAACGTTCGTGACGCCGTCCGACGGTTCGGTAGGCCCCCGGAGGGGCTGACTGGCTCACGAGCCCTGGGGTCCTGGATGAGCTCCGAGTTCTCAGCGACTACGCTGGCGAGAGTGCCACCGTCGCTTCGCTCTACTTTGATGATGTCAACCGCCCCTCACCCCCGGGCGAGGGCTTCAAGCCTGTGCCGCTTGGGCGCGCTGGGCGGAGATGTTGGCCGCAAGATATTCGAGCGGTTTCATGATGTGATGTTGTCCCAGTCTGAGGATCGTGATCGGATCCAGTCCGAGGGCCAAGCTATACACCGACCCGGCGCTGCGGAACCCGAAGCTGTACATCCAGCTTTTGCGCGCCCTCGAGCATCGGAACCTCGTCGACCACTACGCTGACAAGACTTGTAGCGTAGGTGTGTTCTTCGTTTTCAAGAAGGCGGGGAAGCTACGGCTCATCCTGGGCGGCAGGCGCGCGTCGCTGCACATCCAGGTCCCCGACAAAGTAGCACTCGCGTCTGGCGCGATCTTTGCGGGGCTCCACGTGGGCGGCGGCAAGTCCATCGCGGTGGCGGAGGTTGACTTGGCCGACGCTTTCTACGCGATGCTGCTGCCGCCGGAGTTCTGGCGATATTTCGCCCTGCCTGGCTGCCGCGCTGGACAACTGGGGCTCGACTGTACCTCGGACGGCCGACAGGTGAGTGGGACGGACATGGTCTACCCGTGTTTCCGGTGCCCGCGCGTGGGCTGCTCCTTCAGCCTATGGATCTGCCGGGCGATGTTGGAGGGTATGGCGTTGAAGGTGCCCCAGCTCTCCGACTCCAACCGCTTTGTGCACCGGCGGCCTGCGCCGCAGGTGACGGGCGACGTGATCCACACCGAGTACGTGGACAACCGCTCAGCTCCGAGCGGCGGGTCTCCCGACCCACGGAGTCGAGTGCAGTTTTGGGGCCGCGGCGCTGGGGTGGCAGTTCGACGAGAAGTTTCCGATCGTCGGGCTGGACCCAGCGTTGCGGTGGAAGTTGAGGCTAGCCTTCCTGGAGCTGTGCCGGAGGGGGTTCGCCTCTGGCAAGACAATCTCGCGCGTGGTCTCGCACTTCACCTCGAGGGCGTTGATCCGTCGCGAGCTTCTGTCCTGCCTCAACTCGCCGTGTGCCTTTTCCGCTCAGTATGGAGGCCGCGCCGCCAGACAGTGGCCTTCCTGCCTGCGCGAGCTGCAATGGTGCGCCAGCCTCGTCGTCTTCTGTTTTCGGGGCGCCGGTGCGGCGTTCAACGGCAGACTCACGATGGTGGACTCGTCGTGGTGGGGAGTTAGTTGGAGTCACGCAAAAACGGTCTTCTCCCGAGGTTGCTCTTGAGCTTTCACGACGAAATGAGAGGTGGAGGTTCAACGTTCGTCAGGAATGCGAGGGATCTCATCGAGCTCATGCCTTTCAGGCAACCAACCCCGCCGACCCCTTCGTTTCGGAGTCGAACGTCGGTGTCGACTGGTTCGAGGGGGCGAAGTCGCTGTTCAAGGGTGAGGAGGAGGAGCACGCGGGCATGAATGATTATGAGGTGTTCAGCTACCCGAAGGAGGTGGAGACCACGGACGTAAAGGAGGATGAGGAGTTCCCCGAAATCCCGCATGACGTCCGGGCAAGCGGATGGCATCCCGTCGTATCTCACCGATGGAGTCGTTCAGAGCACCAGGTCGTCCTCGAGGGCCGGGGCACGGTCGTTGCTGCTCGTCACGTTCTTCGACGCCTTTCGTCCTTCAACCGTTGCCATTTGCGCTTGGGCGACTGTCTGGGCGCGATCCTGGCCGCCGCCAAGGGCCGCTCGTCGCCGCGGGGGGCGAGCCGCGAGTGCCGGCAGCTGGCGGCCCTTTCGCTGGCTAGCGCCGCGGCCTTCTTCTGGCGCTGGGTGCCCTCCGAGAGGAACTCCGCGGGCCGCGCCTCTCGGAACCTGCCGGGGGTGGGCTATGCTTCGGCGGCGGCAGGATCGAGCTGCCCTGGTGGTGGCGCTGCCTGCAGTGGCCCCCGCTCCTTCGCCGGGGTCGCCCTGGCACGGGGCCTCATGCCTGTGGCCCCCCGCCCGGCCTCGAGGAAGAGGCGCGCTGGGACCCCGAGTGGGCGGGCCACTTCTTTGGCGAGGGCGAGCCCCGCAGCAGCGCAGCCGGCAGCCGCAGAGCCGCTGGAGCGCAGCGCCCGGGCATCGCGCCGTCGGGGGAGGCGCCCGCAGGGTTCGCAGTGGCGAGGTCGCGGCCAGCGGTCGTTCCTGGAGCAGAAGGCGGTGGGGGACAAGACTGCGCTGGACTACCAGATTCGGTACCAGGCCTTCCTAGACTGGGCAGCAGCGGCGGCGAGGCCCCCCGTGGCGGCGATCCCGGACCTCGAGGAGGCCCTTCTGGAGTACTTCGACCAGCTGTACTTCGACGGGCACGACTCGCCGGACGGGCCGAAGCTGGCGGCGGCGGTGGCCCACTTCAGGTTGGACCTGATGCCGAAGCTGGCCAACCTGCCCAGGGTGCGGGGGGCGTTGAAGGGGTGGGAGGCTCTGGCGCCCGCTCGGGCGCGCCTTCCCTTGCCGTGGCCAGTGGCGGCGCTGATGGCAGACTGGGTGGTGTCGAGCGGGCTCGTCGCGGCGGCGCAGGCCGTCGCGCTGACCTTCATCCCGTGCCCGAGGCCGTCGGAGGCACTGTCGCTGCGAGTCGGCTCGATCGTTTCGACCAGTGAAGAGCGGGCCGCGCCACCTCCGCAAGTACTCAGTCCTGCTGTGCCCCACCGAGCTCGAGGCGAGGTCAAAGACAAAGGACTACGACGCAAGCCTCTTGCTGGACAACCCAGAGTTCGGATGGATGGATCGAGTGCTGGACCGCCTCGTGGAGGGGCGCCCAGCCGACGCCCCTCTGTTCGCCCGGGACATGAGGTCGTGGGTGCGGACCTTCCAGCAAGCCAGCGATGCTCTGGGCCTGGAGGCCCATCGGGCCCCCCGTGCTCCACCAACTTCGGCGCGGGGGGCCAGCCGCGAGATGCTGACGCGCGCTCGGGAGTTCGGGGACATCGAGAAGCGCGACCGCTGGGGGGCCGACAGGAGCCTCAAGAGATACGCAGAAGGAGGACGAGCACAAGAACAGCTTCAGCGCCTTCGGCCTCTCTTGCAGGCTCAGGCCCTCGGCTGCGCCGTGAGTATTGGCAACGCCCTATGCAGAACCTGAGCAGCTGGACCTCCACGGCTGACGCCAAGGTGTGCTTGGAGATCTTCAGTGGCTTTGGAAACTGGCCCAAGGCTCTGCGGCGAGGCCTGGCCTCGCGACTGGCTCCGCGCGTCTTTGAGCTAGACGTGGACCACGAGCCCGCCCTCGGCGACCTCAGCCGCCGGCGCGGGCAGCGCGTGGTGCGGGGCTGGCTCCGCGGCGGCCTGCTGCAGGGCGTCTGGCTGGGCGCGCCGTGCAGTTCCTGGTCGAGAGCGCGGGGCCGGCCCAACGGGCCTCCCGCCCTGCGTGACGCTGATCAACTCCTTGGGCTGCCGAATCTCTCGTCCTCAAATGCGCTCAAAGTGATGCTTGGCAATCGTCTGTCGCAATTATCATTCAGTCTTTTCTTCGAGTGTGCCCAGCGAGGGACCCCAGCTGCCATCGAGAATCCTGCGTCCTCGTGGGCATGGCAGACTCGCTGGGCACAGCATGCATGTCGGCAGCCCAATGTCAAGATCATGAACTTTGATGTCTGTGCCTTCGGCACCGCTCGGAGGAAACGGACACGTTTGATGTGTGCATTTGAGTCTAGACGCCTGGACAGCTGTAAGTGTACAGACCGAGGGGTCTGTTCCTCTTCTCACATGCCCCACAGGGCGCTGGAGGGCAAGACGCCGTCCGGCGCCTTCTGGACGAAGATTGCCGAGCCATACCCACCCCGTCTTTGCAGCGCCTTGGCCGAGGCGTTCCGTGAAGCTAGAGTGTTATCCACGCACCGTGCCTTGATGCGAATGGCGGCCCCACGGCCAGAAATTATCTTTGGGGAAGCTGCTTCGAGGTCGCATGGATTGTCTCTGGCCTCGCGTCCCTCTTGGCCGCGGGCAGCGCTGTGTGTCGAGGCTGGACAATGCCGTCGAACAGACACTGTCGAGATGCTGGCCTGGTAAAGGAGAGCCGGGTAGGGATATCTGATGCGTGCATGTCCTTCCCACCGTGTCACCTGGTCCAGGCCGTCGGTGTTAATCGCTTCCATGGGTTTTTGGGCTCAACCCTGCCCGCCCACCCTTGGGCCTGTATAAGATGCACCAGTCTGTCGCCTGAGAGGTCGCCTGGATTGTCTTTGGCCCGCGGGCAGCGCTGTGTGTCGAGGCTTGACAATGCCGTCGAACAGACACTGTCGAGATGCTGGCCTGGTAAAGGAGAGCCGGGTCGGGATTTGAATTTTTCACAGTTGCACAGATGAAGGGCGGGCCGCTTTCAAAGCACATCCGATTCACCAGTCTGCACAGGCTGCATGGGCGGAGTGCGCTTCTTTGTCCGGCTGGGGCCTCCGTTTTCCAGAGTGCACGAGCCTTTACTACCAGACGCGTAGAGTCATTTAATTTTAAGTCGGGCCTGTCCCTCCACAGGAGGAGTATTCAAACATAGCCAAAAATAGTCAACGTCTGGGGACGATTGTTTAAGTATTTTTGAATAGTTGTTTAGATTTGTTTGGCTATTTGTTTGTAAATTCTGTCGCCCAAGATCCCCCTGTATGGGGGACAGGTCCAACCTAAATCTAGTGGACTTCGTCCCATTCTGCCACCGTGCCCAGGTTCGAGATTCGATGCCTCCTTGGATGCCTGCGGGATCTCTCGGGAGGCCTCTCGGAGGCCTCTTGGAGGCGATTCCGGAGTGTCTCTGAGGCACCTCGGGCCCTCTTGGGGGCCTCCAGTGGCTTCTGGGGGGGCTTCTGAAGGGCCTGCTGGCGGTCTCGGGGGTCTCCTCCTCCTCCTCCCCCTCCTCCTCCTCCTCCTCCTCCTCCTCCTCCTCCTCCTGCTCCTCCTCGTGTGGGGGTGGAGCGCTCGGCATGTCTGTTCGTGTTCCCCCTCTTGGGGCCTCTCGTGGGGCTCTCTTGGGGTCCCCCTGGGCCGTCTTTGGGGCCTCTTAGGGCCCGCCTTGGCCGTTTGGGGGCCCTCTTGGGTGGCCGCCTGTTGGTCCATCTTGGGGCCCTCTTGCGCCGTCTGGGGGCCCCTCTTGGTCCGTCTTGGGGCGATATTGGGGGCGGTCGCGGATCGTCGGGAACTCGAAAGGTGAGAACGCTACTTTTCTCCTAAGCCTGTGAACGAAAAGTGGCACGCATGCCCTGGCTCTCAAACGAGGCAGCGCCCAGGGGCGAGGGAGCTGGGGCCAGGGCCAGGGGCCCGAGGAACCGCGACGGGGCCCGACGACCACGGCCACGAGCATGAGGGGCTCCGAGCTCCAGAAAGCAGTTGTGCAAGCTACTCACGAAGCCGGGGCGGAGGGGGCTGGGGCGCTCTGCCCGCTGCTGGGGGAGAGCCTCTGGGCCCGGGCGTCCTGCATGCTGCCATGCGGAGGCGGCGGCGGGTGCTGCTCTTGGGGCGGGGCGGCGTCGCGCCGTGCCCCGGGCCACGGCCACGGGCCAGTCGACCACGGCCACGGCCGACACGGCCACCACGAGCACCCCAGAGGCTTCAGGGGGCCACGGGCCACGGCCACGGGCCCGTCGACCACTGCGACGACCTCGGCCGCCACGGCCACCACTGCCACCGGCCACGGCCGCGGGCGCGTCGACCACGGCGACGGCCACGGCCGGCACGGCCACCACGGCCACCGCGCAAGCAAAGGGCTCCGAGCTCTGGAGCACCGCTGTGCAAGAGATTTTTTTTCCAAACAATTATGTGGTGTTGGGTCCTCGTTTTGAAGAGACAGCGCCCTGCGTCCTCTCCTCTCCTCTCCTGTCCTGTCCTGTCTTGTCCTGTCCTGTCCTGTCCTGGCCTCTCCTCCTCCGTCCTCCCTCCTCCTGCCTCTGCCTGCGCGTGCCTATTGCAGCACACCCCTTGCGCGTGTCGTGACTCCATAAGGGGGCTCCACCGAAGGCCACAGTGGCAGTGCTCAAATGTGGCTCCGCGCCCACCGCATGTCCATGTCGGCACACCCATCGCAGCATCGCGGCCTCATACGGAATTCCACCGACGGACCCAGTGGCAGTGCTCACATGCGGCTCCCCGCCCACCGCACGCCTATTACGGCTCACGTCTCATACGTTTAATGGCCCCACCGAAGGGCCCAATGGCAGTTCTCGCATGCGGTTCACGGGCCACCGTATGTCGATTTTGGCACACTCCTCACACGCTTCGTGGCCCCATAGGGAGCTCCACCGATGGCTCCAGTGGCAGGGTTCGCAGTCGGTTCGCATGCCATTTTGACACACCCGTCACGCGTTTCGCGCTTCGTGGCTGCACCGTGCCCTGCCCGCGCCTCGCTTTTTGTCGACTGTCCAATGGTTTCTTTGGCCCCGCGCCGCGGACGACCCGCGCGCGTCGCTGCTATCCTCTCAGGGCGACCAGCGCGCGTCGCGGGGACTCCCTTGTGCTCTGCCTCCAGGAGCTGCCCGACTCCCGCGCATTCTGCCCAGTCCCTCGCCCGTCTTCAGCCGCAACTTTTTGTTTTGCCCCTTGCCGCGGGCGAGCCGCGCGGGTCGCTGGGACTCCTTCCGGGCGACCAGCGCGCGTCGCGGGGACTTCGCGCAGCGCTCTGCCCAAGGCCTCGCCAGGCTGGCGGGACAAACAGCGGAGAAAGATGAAAGAAGGAAATGGATACAGAACGGCGGCGCCTGGAGCTCGGGCCATCGCGGGCTAGGCTGGCAGGAACGCAACGCACAATGGAAACAAACGGAGGTGAGGAAGAGCTGGCAAGGAAATGGGCGCGAAACGATGGCGCCCATGGCTTGCGCGAAACCAAGAAGACCCCCCGCTCGCCCATGCCCGCTCTTCCCCCAATCTCCCTCATTTCACCTACACTGCGATACTCTCAATTGCATGTAGTTGGGCCCTTCGCTCGGATAGTTGCCCCTGGGGGCCATTTCGGAAGTTCTCTTGGAGTCTTTTTTGGTTGTCTTTGGAGCCTCTTGGGCCGTCTGGGGGTCATTTTGGGCGTCTCGGAGCGATCTTTCGGCGACTCGGAGCTCTTGGACTGTCTCGGGGGCCTCTTGGGGTCCTCCTGGCCCCAGCGAGGGCCTGTCAGCACCGAAAAAGGCACGCCACAACACGCCCCAAGCCCTAGCAATCACGCTCCACACCCGGGCACATTATGGAATTCGGCCAGGATTGAGTACCGAGGGCTCCAAGGTACCAGAGGAAGTTCCAACTCGTCGCTCAGGGCGCGGTGACAGATGTAGAATTGCGCAGACGGAGGTGGGGCGTCCCTGTCAGAATGGGGCTCTGGCACTGTGCCCTCCAACGCTACTGGCCCGATTCATACACTGATATGACAGTTTTTTTAAATATAAAGGACAGACTCTCGCCACATAGTTGTAAGTACCATGCATGGCGATTCCCTTTCAAAACGGGGCTCCCGCGTGCACGGCCCGCCCATTGGGCGCGCCCGTGCTCGACCCGGGCGGGCCCCGTAGGGAAAATGAACACATGCTTGCCCTGCAACATCGTCGATGTATGTTGTGTTTGCTGAGGTCCTTCTCCTCCTCCTCCTCGTCCTCCTCTTCCACGTATCTTGCGTCTCGAGCACCCAGGACCGCCGCGGCCGAGCCCGCCGCTGTGCCTGCCGCTGTTGTCCTTCTCTCCCACAGGTCTGGAGGTCAGCAGAGTATCAGCACGCTTACCCAGTGAACGCACGCACTCATGGCCCGCCACGGGGGGCGTGCGCTCATCGTCCTCCTCGTCCCCCCTCTTTCCGCAGGCCTCTTCCGCCTCGATCCTCGGCTGGCCTCGCCGATCATCTCGCCTTCCTCCTTGTCTCCGCCCGCCTGCCGGTCTGCCGCCCTGTCGGCTCCTCCGCAGATGGTGTCTCTCCCCACCTCCTTGCCTTCTTTGCCCTCCTCCTGCCTTCCCTCCGCCCTTCCCCCTCCTCGTCCTCGTCCTCCCTCGTCCGCTCCCCCCCGTTCCCTTCCCACCTTCCCCCCCGCGCGCTTCGGCGCGCGCGCTCCAGCACGCGCGGGGGGACCATGAGCAGCCGAACAGGCTATCCCTGGGGCAGCACGGGCCAGCACCTCATGATTCTGTTGTTTTAACGAAGGGAGCGTCAGCACCCGCACGAAACAAACGAGAGCGCAGAGCATGCGACGAGGAACGGGGCACGATCTCGTCTGCTCTTTCTGCCCCTGGGAGGGTTCTTGCTCGACTGCTCCCCTGTGCCGCCCCCTTCTTTGTCAGGTGTTGTCAGAGGTGTCCCTGGCCGGTGCCCCCAGGATTTCCGGGGAGGCCCAGAGGGCCTCCGAGGGGAGGAGGAGGAGTAGGAGTAGGAGTAGGAGTAGGAGTAGGAATAGGAATAGTAGTAGTAGTAGTAGTAGTAGTAGTAGTAGTAGTAGTAGTAGTAGTAGTAGTAGTAGTAGTAGTAGTAGTAGTAGTAGTAGTAGTAGTAGTAGTAGTAGTAGTAGTAGTAGTAGTAGTAGTAGTAGTAGTAGTAGTAGTAGTAGTAGTAGTAGTAGTAGTAGTAGTAGTAGTAGTAGTAGTAGTAGTAGTAGTAGTAGTAGTAGTAGTAGTAGTAGTAGTAGTAGTAGTAGTAGTCGTAGTAGTAGTAGTAAGTAGTATAGTAGTAGTAGTAGTAGTAGTAGTAGTAGTAGTAGTAGTAGTAGTAGTAGTAGTAGTAGCAGTAGTAGTCGTAGTCGTAGTCGTAGTAGTCGTAGTAGTAGTAGTAGTAGTAGTAGTAGTAGTGTAGTAGTAGTAGTAGGTAGTAGTAGTAGTAGTAGTAGTAGTAGTAGTAGTAGTAGTTAGTAGTATAGTAGTAGGAGTAGGAGTAGGAGGAGGGGGGAGGAGGAGGAGGAGGAGGAGGAGGAGGAGAGAGGAGGGAGGAGGAGGAGGAGGAGGAGGAGGAGGGAGGAGTGGGAGGAAGGGAGGAGGAGGAGGAGGACGAGGAGGAGGAGGAGGAGAAGGAGGAGGAAGAAGGAGGCGGAGGAGGAGGAGGAGGAAAAGAGGGCGAAAACCTGGGGACATCCCGGGCCAGGGCCACCTTTTAGCAACACCCTGCCCCTGCTCCCCTGGGCGGCTGGCCGCCTCCGCGGCCGCCTGGGCCGCGCTGTGCCCGCCCGCGCCTGGGCGCTTCTGGAGCTCGGCGACAAATATCGCCCGGTCCTCCTCCTCCTCCTCCTCCTCCTCCTCCTCCTCCTCTTCCTTCTCCTGCTCCTTCTCCTCCTCGTCCTCGTTCTCCTCCTCCTCCTCCTCCCCTCCTCCTCCTCTCCTCGTTCGCTCCTCCTCGTTCTCCTCCTCCTCCTTCTCCCTCCTCCTCCTCCTCCTCCTCCTCTTCCTCCTCCTCCTCCTCCCCCCCGTCCGCCTCCTCGTTCTCCCCGCCTCCGCCTCCTCCGCCTCCTCCGCCTCCTCCTCGTGCGCCTCCTCTCGTCCGCTCCGCCTCCGCCTCCTCCGCCTCCTCCTCCTCCTTCCTTCTCCTCCTCCGCCTCCTCCTCCTCCTCCTCGTGCTTCTTCGCCTCCGCCTCCTCCGCCTCCTCCGCCTCCTTCCTCCTCCCTCCTCCTACTCCTCTTCCTCCTCCTCCTTATCCTCCTCCTCCTTGTCCCTCTCCGCCTCCGCCGCCGCAGCCGTCGCCTCCTCCTCCTCCTCCTCCTCTTCCTCCTCCTCCTCCTTGCGCCGCACTCGTGCCGCGCTCGCGCTCCCGCGCCAGGGCGGCCCGCGCCGCGCGCCCACAGGCATATGCCGCCTTTCTGGAGGACCGAAGTGGGCGGATGTTCTTCCGCAGCTTTCACCAAAGGAGGAAAAAACACCCGGACCGGACAATTGGTGTTTGTTACACTGCCCTGGGCGTTAACTAAACAGCCTTGCCCTGTTTGATTCCTTCTTTGGGCGCGTTTACTAAACGGCTTCGCGTGTCGGGGTGGCTATTATCGGGGTGGATTTTCTGGCGTCTATTGCACCCTCTGGGGGCGCTCGCCCTGCCCCAGGACCGTTAGAAGGGGCTCGGGACGAAAAACCGGCCACGGGGACTGTGCTGGGACTTCCAGGGGCCGCGTCTTGAGCCAATCAGAGCTGTCTCGGGTGTTGCTGGGAGCGCCCCTGGCCCAATGGTGCCCCCAGCGTTTCGCTCCATTTTGGAGGCCCTGGGGCTCCCTGGGCCTCATGAGGCGTGCTCTGGAGGCCGCTTGGGCCACCCCGAGAATCCTGGGGGTACCTGCGGCCAGGGGCACTTCTGGCAGCACCCGAAGCTCGGCTGCCTGGGGATCTGGCCAAGATCGGCTTTCGACGGGCCTTTCTTCGGTACGGTTAAGTCGGGCCTGTCCCGGGCCTGTCCCTCTACAGGGGGAATATTCAAAAATAGTAAAAAATAGTCAGGGGACGATGTTTTGAGTGTTGTTGGGCATCTTATGCGTATTTGTAGAGTAATTTTTTATTTTTCGTCCAAAATCCCCCTGAAGGGGGACAGGCCCGACCTAACCGTACGATCGAAGGGGGTGCGGGAGGAGTTTCGACGAAGGTCGACAGCGGTTCCTGTCCATTCTAAGCAGGGCTTGCTGTCGGTGGCGCCGCGGACGTTGTCCGTTCCAAAGTGTCGCCTGCCCCACAGCGGCCGCTGTCGCTTTTGGACAGCGTCTGCTGTTGGGCACTGTGTCCACTGCTTCCGTATAGCCAAGACGCTGAGATAAGAACCCGTTTTGGTACGAAGGGGGCTCGATGTTCCTTAGGTCATTATGTTGTTGCTCATCTGGCCCTCCTCGTGCACGCTGGCGCTTTTGGGGCCGAAAGGTGGCTTCGTTCCTTGTTTACTGTTCTTTCTTTCAGCGGCCCGACTGTACCCATGTCGTGCGTGCAGAGCCCCGTCCCCCCCCCCCCCTTGCGGGGCCGCCTCTCGCTGATCCTCTCGCGCCTGCCCCCCCCCCACACCTCTCGGGTCGGTCGGGCGGCAAGGGGGTGGGGTGGGGGGGGGTCGGGAAAAAGGGGGGTACGGAGGGGGGGCGCTGGTCGAGGACTGTGTCCAGGAGGCTGCAGACCCCAGAGGATTCCTTCGCTGCTCAGGGCGGCTGTGATGTCTGTGGCCAAGGCCTCAGTTTGTGTTTCACCTTCTTGGAGACCATGGATTTCTCATTCAATGATTCCTTATCCAATGCCCCCACCGTCTCTGATGAGGGCGGCGGTGATATCCATGGCCAAGGTTCCCATTGCAGCTCCCCCAGCTTGCAAACCATGGATTCCTTATCCAAGGATCCCATTTCCAAAACCCTCACCTTTTCCGTAGCCATTTTGGCTCAAGCCTGTGTTCCGCCCGCTTCAGCGCGCGCGGGACCGCTTGGGATGGCACGGGCGGAGTCGCCCCATTGCGGCGATTCCAGCATAGAAGCATGCGGCCGGCGATCGAGAGCGACGCGGACGGCAGCACGGAGGAGGGCCTTGGTGGCAGCCGACGCGGGGCTTGCAGCTGCTCGTGCTCAAGTTCGAGCACTCGAGGAGCAGCTGCGGCACAAGACGTCGGAGTTCAACCAGCTGCTGCGGCACCTGGGCTACGGGGATCACCCTGACCCTCATGCAGACGAACTGCGCCAGCGGTGGATGGGCATCGAACCGGTTCTTCGAGCCCAGATCGAGGCCCGCGATGGCGTGGCGGCCGCCCCGCTCACCGACGTGGACATCCTGCGGCGGAATGTTTCTGAACATTCGGCAGTCGCGCCACGGGCGGCGGCCAGCGGCAGGGAGCTCAGGCGCTTCCAGAAGTCCGCGAGGCTGGCGCCGCCGCGGGCGCTGCGGCAGGAGGCGCGCGGCGTGCAGCTCCGCAGGGAAAGCCCAGCTTTCATTCCAGGTGCGGGAAGCTGGGAGCCGTTGCGCGGCATGGGCGAGGCGGCGGCTGGCCTGCGCTGCACATGCGGCGCGGTGGTCTACAGCCAGTGGGAGCCCTTCGATACGAAGACGCTCGGCAAGGACGGCCAGCACGCGCAGCTTCTCGGCAGCGAGCAGAGCATCGGCAGTTGCGAGATGCAGGAGACGCTCGACGGCCTCACGGAGGACCAGGGCAGCCAAGGGGACGGCGGTGCCGATCCCGAGATTGGGCAGCAGTGCATCGCGCGCGATGACGAGGAGCTGCTGCAGGAGGACTGCCTGGCAGAGAAGCTGGACTGGACGGCCTCGGCCCACAGGCTTCTGCTGGTTTCTTCAGAGGCCACGGGCCAGCAGCCGTTCGTACGGCGGCGTGCGCGCCTGGATCGAGAGCGCCGCGACCGTGACGTCGCCCAGCTCTGCGCCTCGTTCATGGAGTTGATCGGGCGGTGAGCGGGCGCCGCGGGACCCCGCGGGACCCCGCGCTGGTCCCGCGGCTTTGAATGCGTGCATGAAACCGCCGTGCTCGCGCGGCGCCTACACAGATAAAAAAAAAGCCCTCACCTTATCTGCTGAGGGCGGCGGTGGTACCCATGGCCAATCTTCAGTCGTGCCTGCCCCGTTTCAGGAGGAATATCCAAAAATAGTCAAAACATAGTCGGGGGACAAATGTTTCGTATTTTTGAGCGTTTAGGGGTAGCTTTTGGGTATTTTCCCTATCTAGTCTCTGCCTAGAAGGGTTCTTACTCTCTTAGCTTAAAGGGGCCGGGCAGTGTTGCCCTCCCGAGGCGGTTCCCCCGGTCCCCGCCCCGCGGTTCCCCCAGTCCCCTGGGAGCTTTAGCTTTTGCTTTTGCGTTTGCTTTAGCTTTAGCTTAGCTTTAGCTTAGCTTCAGCTTAGCTTTAGCTTCGCTTTAGCTTAGCTTTAGCTTAACTTTAGCTTAGCTTTAGCTGAGCTTTAGCTTAGATTTAGCTTAGCTTATCTTAGCTTTAGCTTAGCTTCAGCTTAGCTTTATGTTCGCTTTAGCTTAGCTTTAACTTAGCTTCATCTTAGCTTTAGCTTAGCTTTAGCTTTAGCTTAGCCTTAGCTTAACCGCAGCTTAGCTTTAGCTTAGCTTTATCTTAACTTTAGCTTAGCTTTAGCTCAGCTTAGCTTTAGCTTAGCTTTAGCTTAGCTTCAGCTTAGCTTCAGCTTAGTTATATCTTAGCTTCAGCTTAGCTTTAGCTTAGCTTTAGCTTAGCCTTAGCTTAGCTGTAGCTTAGTTTTAGCTTAGCTTTAGCTTAGCTCTAGCTTAGCTTTAGCTTAGCTTTACTGTTACTACTAATGCTGCTTTCCTAGGGGCTCCAACTCCTAGGTAGGGTCGCACCGGGATAGTTTAATTTTTCGTCCAGAATCCTCCTGTAGGGGGACACGCCCGACTTTCGGCCAAGCCCCCATCGGAGTTCCGGGCTCGAGGCTCAGACCGCCGACAGATGGAAGAGACATCAAGACCGCAGTTCTTCGCAACTTTCGGCCTCTGAGGGCCTTTGTCGGGCGATTCGGGATGGAACACCGGCCCACGGGGAAGTGTCGGGACTTCAGGGGACCCTGGCTCATCTGCACGGAATTGGAACGATAGTTCCCGACTTCAGGGAAAGTTGGAGAGATATTGCCGAAATTCCTGAAGCTTGGCCTGCCTGGAAAGTGATTTCAAGATCTTCCAGCACTGAGAGCGAGCTACATTCCTCACCCGCCGCTCGGCGCGGGGTACCGCACCGCTGTGGCATGCCGCTCCCCCCTTGACCGGGGCCAGCCTTCTTGGCTGAACGGGGCGCGAGTCGAGTCTGGCTCGTCTGCACGGGGAGTCTTTCCCCCGACCTACATCCAGCGTCAAGTCGGGCACGTCCCACTGCAGAATTTCCACAAATAGTGAAAAATTATCCCGGCAAAGCAACCTAACAGCGATGTGTAGGAGCATATCTGGAAGCATTCCCCTTAAGATTCAGATGAGAATCCAGTTGTAGAATTCTGCTGTTCTCGCAGTCGTAGTCGCATTCGCGATGACAGTCGCAGTGGCAACGGCAGTCGCAGTCACAGCCTCAGCCTCAGCCTGCCTCAGCCTCAGCCTCAGCCTGCCTCAGCCTCAGCCTGCCTCAGCCTCAGCCTCAGCCTCAGCCTCAGCCTCAGTCTGCCTTCAGCCTCGGCCTCAGCCTCAGCCTGCCTCAGCCTCAGCCTGCATCAGCCTCAGCCTCAGCCTCAGCCTGCCTCAGCATCAGCCTGCCTCAGCCTCAGCCTCAGCCTGCCTCAGCCTCAGCCTCAGCCTCAGTCTGCCGTCGGCCTCGGCCT
This sequence comes from Prorocentrum cordatum, assembly GCA_963575745.1. Classification (NCBI taxonomy): domain Eukaryota; class Dinophyceae; order Prorocentrales; family Prorocentraceae; genus Prorocentrum; species Prorocentrum cordatum. The sequence goes on from CAUYUJ010019083.1 coordinate 136,519, forward strand.
CAGCCTCAGCCTGCCTCAGCCTCAGCCTCAGCCTCAGCCTCAGCCTCAGCCTCAGCCTCAGCCTGCCTCAGCCTCAGCCTCAGCCTCAGCCTCAGCCTCAGCCTCAGCCTCAGCCTCAGCCTCAGCCTCAGCCTCAGCCTCAGCCTCAGCCTCAGCCTTCAGCCTCAGCCTCAGCCTCAGCCTGCCTCAGCCTCCTGCCTCAGCCTCAGCCTCAGCCTGCCTCAGCCTCAGCTCAGCCTCAGCCTCAGCCTCATCAGCCTCAGCCTCAGCCTCAGCCTGCCTCAGCATCAGCCTGCCTCAGCCTCAGCCTCAGCCTGCCTCAGCCTCAGCCTCAGCCTGCTTCAGCCTCAGCCTCAGTCTGCCTTCAGCCTCGGCCTCAGCCTCAGCCTGCCTCAGCCTCAGCCCTCAGCCTCAGCCTCAGCCTGCCTCAGCCTCAGCCTGCTCAGCCTCAGCCAGCCTGCTTCAGCCTCAGCCTCAGTCTGCCTTCAGCCTCGGCCTCAGCCTCAGCCTGCCTCAGCCTCAGCTGCATCAGCCTCAGCCTCAGCCTCAGCCTGCCTCAGCCTCAGCCTCAGCCTGCCTCAGCCTCAGCCTCCTGCCTCAGCCTCAGCCTCAGCCTGCTTCAGCCTCAGCCTCAGTCTGCCTTCAGCCTCGGCCTCAGCCTCAGCTCAGCCTCAGCCTCAGCCTCAGCCTGCCTCAGCCTCAGCCTCAGCCTGCCTCAGCCTCAGCCTCAGCATCAGCCTGCCTCAGCCTCAGCCTCAGCCTGCCTCAGCCTCAGCCTCAGCCTGCTTCAGCCTCAGCCTCAGTCTGCCTTCAGCCTCGGCCTCAGCCTCAGCCTGCCTCAGCCTCAGCCTGCATCAGCCTCAGCCTCAGCCTCAGCCTGCCTCAGCCTCAGCCTGCCTCAGCCTCAGCCTCAGCCTGCCTCAGCCTCAGCCTCAGTCTCAGCCTGCTTCAGCCTCAGCCTCAGTCTGCCTTCAGCCTCGGCCTCAGCCTCAGCCTGCCTCAGCCTCAGCCTCAGCCTCAGCCTCAGCCTCAGCCTCAGCCTCAGCCTGCCTCAGCCTCAGCCTCAGCCTGCCTCAGCCTCAGCCTCAGCATGCCTTCAGCCTCAGCCTCAGCCTCTGCCTTCAGCCTCGGCCTCAGCCTCAGCCTGCCTCAGCCTCAGCCTGCATCAGCCTCAGCCTCAGCCTCAGCCTGCCTCAGCATCAGCCTGCCTCAGCCTCAGCCTCAGCCTGCCTCAGCCTCAGCCTCAGCCTCAGCCTGCTTCAGCCTCAGCCTCAGTCTGCCTTCAGCCTTCAGCCTCAGCCTCAGCCTGCCTCAGCCTCAGCCTGCCTTTGCCTCAGCCTCAGCCTCAGCCTGCCTCAGCATCAGCCTGCCTCAGCATCAGCCTCAGCCTGCCTCAGCCTCAGCCTCAGCCTGCCTCAGCCTCAGCCTCAGCCTGCCTTCAGCCTCGGCCTTAGCCTCGGCCTTAGCCTCAGCCTCAGCCTGCCTCAGCATTCAAAATGTAGCCCGGGAATGGAGTTCTGAGAACTCGAAGAACACGAAGTGGCCTACAGTTGGCTCCGGGCATTCAAAATCATGCCCAGGAATGGAGTTCTGGGAACTCGAAACCCACGAAATGGCCTACAGTTGGCTCCGGGCATTCAAAATCATGCAGAGGAATGGAGTTCTGGGAACTCGAAGACCACGAAGTGGCCTACAGTTGGCCCCGGGCATTCAAAATCATGCCCAGGAATGGAGTTCTGGGAATTCGAAGAACACGAAGTGGCCTACAGTTGGCTCCGGGCATTCAACATCATGCCCAGGAATGGAGTTCTGGGAACTCGAAGACCACGAAGTGTGTTACTGTTGGCTCCGGGCATTCAAAATCATGCCCAGGAATGGAGTTCTGGGAACTCGAAGATCACGAAGTTGCCTACAGTTGGTTCCGGGCATTCAAAAATCATGCCCAGGAATGGAGTTCTGGGAACTCGAAGACCACGAAGTGTGTTACTGTTGGTCAAAAAAGAAGTCCCCGGTTTTCCGGGGATTCCCGGGGCCACCCGTCCGGATCCCGCCCAGACTCCCCTTGGGTGTCATGATGTTCTCTTTTGACCCTAGTAGAAACCTATCAGTCTTCGCTGTTAGGTACATAGTCTGGGAAGGAGATTTTGACAAGTTTTGATTAGTTTGGTTTTTTTGGGGGGCTATTTCTGATTTTTCTTCCAAAATCGGCCTGCAGGGGGACATGGCCGACTTCAATCTAGCGCTCAGAGGGCAGACGTCCGCGCCCCAGAGGCCCGCCCGCGGCGCGAGCCGCGCCGAGGATTCGTGGATCTGGCGCGGGAGCTTTGCCGGTGGCGCGGCGAGGGCGGAACGCGCCGCCGCGCCGGGCGTTGCCCTGGTTTCGCCAGCGCCTTCGCGCCCGAGCCTTCTTGCGCCCGCGCCGCTCGCTCATTGGAAGGCGTTTTCTTTGGCGGGGCCCCGTGGCGCCGCGGCCCCACGCGCCGCGTGCGTGCGTGCGTGCGTGCGTGCGTGCGTGCGTGCGTGCGCGTGTGAGTGTGTGTGTGTGTGTGTGTTTTTGTGTGTGTGTGTGTGTGGGTGTGGGGGGGGCGCGCGCTACCCTCCGAAACTCTGCGCCGCGCGGTCTCCGCAGACTTGCGCGAGCACTTCGGGCGCCGCCTGGGCGTGTCGGTCCGTCCGAGTGCGGCCGTGTGGACACTGGTGCTTTTAAGCCGATCGGCGATCCCGCTCGCGTGCTTCTATGGCATTCGAAGAGGCGCGGCCTGGGCGTCGCGTGGGCTTATCTTCAGGTCAAGGCCAGGCGTCGAATTGTTCTGATTGCGTGTTGCATCAGGAACTGTCGCGCCTTAATGCCTAAGGCCAGGAGGCCAGTGCCGCTGGATTCAGCGTGATCTGAACGCAAAGTGCACCTTCGTTATTCGCGTTCTTCAGGAATTTGCTTGCGGCTTCAGGCTCGGCAACTCGGTCATCCTGGAGACCCCCGCGAAGCTCGGAGACACTTTCATGTTGGCGGTTCCATCGGCGACTAATGCGCCATGTGCGCAATGCAGAGAAACTCGCCCATCCGGCAGTGGCCTTCCCTCGTGCCCCTTGAAGAGTAGCCGAGCATAAAGGACTGCTTCGATTGTGTTTGCCATTTGCTTGACGGTCGTGCTGCAGAGAAGCTCCAATCGATTGCAACAGAGCGAGGGCTTCCTTGCGTTGGGAAGGGGGTCCTAAGTTTGCCGCAGCTGGGCCAAGGACCTTGTGGCTGGAGGCCTTGGGCGATGTCTTTGCGGATGCGGGTGAAGAGCTCTCTCTTCTCTCTTATGTTTTTTTCCTCGCGAGCCTGGGACGGCGCCCTGGGACTTGCGCCGCGGCGCGGCGGTTCGGCGGCGGGGATTGCAAAGTCCACGCATGAGAAAGCGATATCGACCTGGGGCGCTAAGACACTTTCATGAGGTCACAAGGGGACGATATCCACAAGGAGCGCATATGAGCACGATGTCCACGAAGAGCAACCAGTTTTTCTCATTCCATGGGGCGGCACAACGCATCCGCGCGAAACTACATGTCATAGAGCCAAGTCAAAAGGGACCAAAGCCACATCTGCGCGGCAAGTACATGACAAACACATGAGACACCCACCGTCGTTTGTCTGGTAGGATTCCTCCTCCTCGTCCTCCTCCTCTTTTCGTGCCACGTGGAGCCATCCGCCTTCGCGCACTACTGTTTGCTTTACCTCTCTCTCTCTCTCTTTGTTCTCGCTCTCTCTCTCTCTCTCTTTCTCTTTCGGCGTGTCTATCTCTCACGCGCAGAACAACATATAATCTACCTGCGTCGGTCGTCAAGCGTCTTCTAGGCCTTCCTCCCCCTCCTCCTCCCCTCTTCCTCTCCCTCCCCCTCCCCCTCCCCTTTCTTCTTTTCCCGCCTCCTCCCCCCCTTCCTCCAGGCGGGGTTCCAGTAATCGTAAGGATGCTCTGGTCGTGTCGAACGTGGTCTTTGGCCCAAGGTCTCCAGCAACGCCCAGGGGGCAAAGAAGGCCAAAACGCAGCCATGTACTATGTTGCTTCCCTGTGTGACCCCGCGCAGTCGCTGCACCCGTGACTCCGAAGCTTCTCGCCTCCCTCCCTCGCTCGGCTGTTCCGTGTTTCTGCAGGCCCTCGGCGGGGCGCCCGGGCCCCCCCCCGGATCGTGGTGGGAGGCTCGTCGACGAGGCCTGCGCCGCCCTCGACACTCGACGTCCCTCCTCCCCACCTTCCTTCCTTCCTGCTCCCTCCCTTTTTCTCCTCCCGCTCCCTCCTCGCTGCTGCTGCTGCTGCTGCTGCCGCTGCTGCTGCTGCTGCTGCTGCTGCTGCTGCTGCTGCTGCTGCTGCTCTCTTTCTCCTCTTACCTTTCCCCCCCCCTCGCTCCTCCTGGCTGCTGCTCCTCCTCCTCCCGTTCCTCCCCCCTCCCGCCTCCTTCTTGCTGCTGCTCCCCCTCCTCCCCATTCCGTGCCCTGCCGCGCTCCCCTTTTTGCGGGGTGAAGCGCCGGCCCGGCAGCCTGCGGCGCCCAGGCGATCTGGCGCGGCGCATGCAGAATCGTTTCGAAGGGCTCCACGCTGACGATACGGCGGGGCCAGGGGGAGAGGAGGAGGAGGAGGAGGAGGAGGAGGAGGAGGAGGAGGAGGAGGAGGAGGAGGAGGAGGAGGAGGAGGAGGAGGAGGAGGAGGAGGAGGAGGAGGAGGAGGAGGAGGAGGAGGAGGAGGAGGAGGAGGAGGAGGAGGAGGAGGAGGAGGAGGAGGAGGAGGAGGAGGAGGGAGGAGGAGGAGGAGGAGGAGGTGAGGAGGAGGAGGAGGAGGAGGAGGACTAGGAGGAGGAGGAGGAGGAGGAGGAGGAGGAGGAGGAGGAAGAGGAGGAGGAGGAGGAGGAGGAGGAGGAGGAGGAGGAGGAGGAGGGAAGAGGAGGAGGAGGAGGAGGAGGAGGGAGGGGGCAGGGGGGAGGAGGGAAGAGAACGAGGAGGACGACGAGGTGGACGAGGAGGAGGAGGAGGAGGAGGAGGAGGAGGAGGAGGAGGAGGAGGAGGAGGAGGAGGAGGGAGAGCAGTAGGAGGGGAGGAGGAGGGGAGGAGGAGGAGGAGGAGGAGGACGACGAGGTGGACGTGGAGGTGGAGGAGGACGAGGACCAGTGTAAACCCAAGGCGCACCAACGAGGGTACAATACATCCTCCCTTCAGGTTCCCCCGTTTTCCCGTTGGGACACAACCGTCTAATCATCTACAATTGTGCCAACGTAGCATGCCTTAGATTTCAATGCCGCAAATTAACTTTACTGTTGCGTCCTGACGATCCTGCGTCGTGCCAGAGCACCGTTCATGGGACATCAGCGCCGCGAATCAACGTGACTGGTGCGCCCTCAGAGTCGCGTGTCGTTTTGGAAAAATCATGTTCGGGACATTCAACCATACTCATCCGTAAAGTCGTTGCCAACTTTGAAGACGTTTGCCCGCGTCGCTGGGTCGTACACCAGCTTTTGAAGAAAAAGACCCGCCTTCCATCCGTGGAGCCGTAGCAAACTGTTATGGCGAATGTGGGCGGCGCTAAGGCGAGAGCCACATTCAGAACACGTTCCGCCCTCCATCCCTGGAGCTTTTTCAAACTTCTGCAACGAATATGCGAAGCGCTAAGGCGAGAGCCACCTTTTCAAAACGACCCATTTCCCATCCGTGAAATTCTTGCAGCGTTTCAGGAGGATTGTACGCGGCGCTGGGGCGAGAACCACAGTTTGAAAAGGACCCGCCCTCCATCCGTGAAGCCCTTGCAACCTTTTAAGGCGAATGTGGTCGGCACTAACGTGAGAGCCACATTTTGAAAAGGACCCGCCCTCCATCCGCGAAAGACGAGGAGGGCAAGGAGGAAAGAGCAGGAGTAGGAGGAACAACATGGAGGAGGAACCAGGAGGAGGAACCAGGAGGAGGAGGAGGAGGAGGAGGAGGAGGAGGAGGAGGAGGAGGAGGAGGAGGAGGAGGAGGAGGAGGAGGAGGAGGAGGGGGAGGAGGAGGAGGAGGAGGAGGAGGAGGGGAGGACTTGAGTGAGCCTAGGATGTGTCAGCGCTGCTGTAGCACGCCTTCCCGCCCAAACTCTCGTCCTCACGGATTCTTGCAAGCTGCCGTCTTCACTGCAACCAGCGCAGCCTCGAATGATCAGCACCGTAACTAGATTGGCTTGCCACTCCGGCGAGGGCCCCGCTTTGAAAAGGAGCCGTCCTCTCTGCAAGCAGTTCGGGGACGCGAATACGTACAACTGATGCGGTGCACCGGGGTATCCGTCGGGACCCCCGTTTGGAGACGTGCCCGCTTCCACCAGTGCAACTGTTGCACGAACTTGTATTTTTTGATCAGGGGAGGAGGAGGAGGAGGAGGAGGAGGAGGAGGAGGAGGAGGAGGAGGAGGAGGAGGAGGAGGAGGAGGAGGAGGAGGAGCCGCCCTCCATCCGCGCAGAAGTTACGCGTGTCCATATTTTTCCCTTACTTCTTCCGGAAGGCACCAATCCCAGGATTTCCCCAAAGTTTCTCGTATTTTTCCGGGTTTTCGTGTGTCCCCCCCACTTCCAACCTTTTCCCAGGGTTTTCGTGGGAGTCGACGATTGCTTGCGTCTGTGTGCTTGTCCTCCAAGGGGCATCCGTCCCCGATCTTTTTGTGCACCATTTTGAAAAAGGCCTGGCCCTGCATCCATGCAACTCCAGCAAGCTTTTCAAGACGAGTGCGCTGAGCGCCAGGGCGAGAGACTCAGTGTGAAAACGCCCCCCTTCACCCGGGAAGGGTCCGAGCTCACGCCCTTGCGGTCCGTCTTCTACTTTCTCCTCGCCTCCTCCTGCATCTCCCTCTCCTCTCCGCCTGGCCTCGCGTCCTGAGCGGGCCGTGGCACAGTTCCTTCGGTTGTTTCGGCCAGGTGCTTACGCGCCGCCACGGTTGGACTCGGCTTGATTGCTGGGGGCTCTTACCCCAAGCCTGTGCGGTCTTGGGGGTTAGAGCCGTGACGCCCCCGGAGGGCCCTGGCTTGCCACCGTAGGGTATCCGCCTCCATGGGTCGGCGGCGAGCGAGGGGGGGGGAGTGAGAAGGAGATGGCCTTCTCAGAAGGCGGCGGGCCTTGTCAGAAGCCCGCCAGCCTTCTGAGAGGTTTTCCGTGGGAACTTCTGAGCCTTCGGAGAAGGCCCGCTACTTCTCCCCTTGGGCTGGCCGCCGAATGGGCCAGATATCTGATGGAGGCGGACCAGTCCGTGTTGTACCGTCCTTCGTCCGCGAACGGCCGCGTCGCCCCACGAAACTGGGAGTCCCCGATGTCCCCACGTGTGCCTCCTTCGAGCCCAGCTGCGCCATCAACCAAGGGAGGGAAAACCGCCCAGACCCCGACAATTTGCGTTTACTAAATGGCCCTGGGCGTTTTCTAAACAGCCCTGCACTGTTCGATTCCTTCCGTGGGGGCGTTTGCTAAACGGCTCCGCTTGTCAGGGTGATCATTATGAGGGTGGATTTCCTGCAATCTAACAAAGCCTCCCACGATCCCGCTGACCCCGTGGGCACTCCTCGAGCAAGGGTTCGTGGAGGCCCTCGCGATCGGCCCGCGGTGGGCGACGGCGTCTCACTCGGTGGGCTGCGGTCCCACCAGGTCTGCCCAGGTGGTTGTTTCTGGTTGGCTGTCCGTCCCTCCGATCTTCCACAGCCAGTTTCGGTGGGGATTCCATTTCGAAGGATGTTTAGGATTTTTGGCGTGCCCCCCAAGCACTGCGTGTGTAAGCTATGTGGTGTAAGCCACATGGAACAAGCGGTGTGATGCAATCTACAACATGTGGTTAAGCTGGTTGCTGCAAGCTACTTTGTGAAACAGATATGGTGCAAACCAGGTGGTGCAGGCTTTGTTGTGCAACAGGTGTGATGTAACTACTGGGATACGATCTTTGTTGTGTAAGCCATGTGGTGAACGTTGTGTTCTGCGATATCTGGGGTGCAGTCTGTGTGGCGCAGTACATGCGACGCAATTTGTGTGTTGCAATCTGTGGTGTACATGCATGGGGTGCAAGCCATGTTTTGCAAGCAATGTGGTGCAAGCGCAGTGGTGCATTATATTTTCTGTAAGCTATGTGGTGCAAGCTTCTTGGTGCAAACTATGTGGTACAGCCTATGTGGTGAAAGCTGTGTGGTGTAGGCTGTAGGGCGCAGTCTATGTGGTGCAAGCTCTGTGGTGTCATCCGTGTCTTGCAGGCCATGCCCGGCCAGCGCAGCGAGGAGACGACGACGCGGCGATGGGCGGCCGCAGGACTAAATCCTGACAGACCCCCTCACCGACTCGAGCCTGAAGAAGAGCTCACCCGTGCAAGAAGCACCGAGCGCACACGGTGGCGACGGGGTGGCCATGGGCGGCCCCCGCGCGAAAACCTCGCACGACAGCGACGACGAGGCGGCGGCGCGCGCCCGCGGGGCGAAAACCCGGCAGGCCCTGACCGGACGGGGCCAGGACGAGGACGAATCCGTTCCAGGGCGTTCCAGAACGCTCCGAGAAGGCCGCGACGCCCGATGGATCCTGAAGAGCCGCCGGATTTCAGAGACGCTCGATTTGATTCTCACTCGAAGTCGAAATAGTTCTCGTCCTGGCTCCATCTTGCCTTACAACTGCATAGAGCCAGAGCAGCAGCCTCCGGGTGTTGGCAGTGTTCTGGGTCAAAGTCACCGCCTCCATCCGTGCAGTTGTTCTAGTAGGTGAGGTCCCTCGAGTGCGCGAGGAGTCCCAAGCGAGATCGCCATAGCGAAGAGTGGCCTCCATCCATGCGCACGACTGTCGCGTAGTGTGAGCTGTTATGCCTTAGGACCGAGAGCGCCCTGGCCCCCCCTCATGCAAATTCTAGCCTCTCCTCTCCCTTCTCCCTCCTCCCTCCTCCCTCCTCCCTCCTCCTCACTACTTTTCCTCCTCCTTCTCCTCCTTCTCCTGATTTTTCTCCCACCCTCCTTCAGCTCTCTTCCTTCTGCTCATTCTTCTTCCCTCTTCCCCACCCCCCCTTGCCACCTACACTGTGGCGGCCAGGTAACTCCCAGGTGATTCCCTCTTCCTTCCCCCTTCTCCTTCTTCTCCCTTCTCCTCCTCCTCCTCCTCTTTCTCGTCCTCCTCGTCCTGCCCCACTCGCTCCTCACCTGGTGCTGGGGGGCAGGCTGCTCAACTCCGGCGACGGGGAGCTCTTCGCGCAGTGCCCGGCCGGCGCCACGAAGCGCATTTCGGCTGCCGGCGGGCAGCGGCAGTGATCTCTTCGGGCGTTTCGATTGTGAATATAAATGTATATCGATATGTGTATCTATATCTATATCTATATATATATATATATATATATATATATATATATATATATATAAATATATACACATATGTATGTGTATGCATGCATGTATGTATGCATGTATGAATGAATGATTGACTATGTGTGTGTGTGTGTCTGTATGTGTGTATGTATGGATATGTGTACATGTATTTGTACGTGTCTGCATGCATGCATGTATGTATATGGGAATGACTGAATGCCCATTTTTTGTATGCATATATGTATGCATGCATGCATGCATGTGTGTATGTATGCATGTATGTATGTATGTATGTATGTATGGATGCATGTTTGAATATACATATATATATACGTAAATATGTGTATGTCTGTATGTATGTATGCATGTATGCATGTACGCATGCATGCATGACTGTATACATGTATGTGTGTATGTATGTAGGTTTACCTAGGTATGCATGCATGCATGAATGTATACACGTATGTGTGTAGACATGGGTGTATGTATGTATGTATGCATGCATGCATGGGTCTATGTATGATTATACATGTGTATGTATGCATGCATGCATGCATGCAGTCATGTCTGTATGTATGCATGTATGTATGTATTTATACATGCATGCATGCATGCATGCATGTATGCATGTATGTATGTATGTATGCATGCATGCATGCATGCATGCATGCTTACATGCATGTATGTATGTATGTATGTATGTGTGTATGTATGCATGCAGGGATGTATGTATGTACGAGGCTCGAGGCGGTCGGGCGTTTCTCGTCGGTTCCAGGGGGAAGTTTCGGGTTCGAGGCTCGAGGCCTTCGGACGTCTTTGTCGGTTCCAGGGGGAAGCTTCGGGTTCGAGGCCTTCGGACGTCTTCGTCGGTTCCTGGGGGGAAGTTTCGGGTTCGAGGCTCGAGGCTTTCGGACGTTTCTCGTCGTTTCAAGGGGGACGTTTCGGGTTCGAGGCCCGAGGCCTTTGGACGTCTTCGTTGGTTTTAGGGGGAAATTTCGGGTTCGAGGCTCGAGGCCTTCGGGCGGCTTCGTCGGTTCTAGGGGGAAGTTTCTGGTTCGAGGCCCGAGGCCTTTGGACGTCTTCGTCGGTTTTAGGGGGGAAATTTCGGGTTCGAGGCTCGAGGCCTTCGGACGGCTTCGTCGGTTCTAGGGGGAAGTTTCGGGCTCGAGGCTCGAGGCCTTCGGATGTCTTCGTCGGTTCCGTAGGGAAGTTTCGGGTTCGAGGCTCGAGGCCTTCGGACGTCTTTGTCGGTTCCAGGGGGAAGTTTCGGGTTCGAGGCTCGAGGCTTTCGGACGTCTTCGTCGGTCCCAGAGGGAGGGTTCGGGTTCGAGGCTCGAGGCTTTCTGACGTTTCTCGTCGGTTCCAGGGGGAAGTTTCGGGTTCGAGGCTCGAGGCCTTCGGACGTCTTCGTCGGTTCCAGGGGGAAGCTTCGGGTTCGAGCCTCGAGGCTTTCGGACGTCTTCGTCGGTCCCAGAGGGAGGGTTCGGGTTCGAGGCTCGAGGCTTTCTGACGTTTCTCGTCGGTTCCAGGGGGAAGTTTCGGGTTCGAGGCTCGAGGCCTTCGGACGTCTTCGTCGGTTCCAGGGGGAAGCTTCGGGTTCGAGGCTCGAGGCCTTCGGACGTCTTCGTCGGTTCCAGGAGGAAGTTTCGGGTTCGAGGCTCGATGCTTTCGGACATCTTCGTCGGTTCCAGGGGGAAGTCTCGGGTTCGAGGCTCGAGGCCTTCGGACGTCTTTGTCGGTTCCAGGGGGAAGTTTCGGGTTCGAGGCTCGAGGCGTTCGGACGTCTTCGTCGGTTCCAGGGGAAAGTTTCGGGTTCGAGGCTCGATGCCTTCGGACGTCTTCGTCGGTTCTAGGGGGAAGCTTCGGGTTCGAGCCTCGAGGCTTTCGGACGTCTTCGTCGGTCCCAGAGGGAGGGTTCGGGTTCGAGGCTCGAGGCTTTCTGACGTTTCTCGTCGGTTCCAGGGGGAAGTTTCGGGTTCGAGGCTCGAGGCCTTCGGACGTCTTCGTCGGTTCCAGGGGGAAGCTTCGGGTTCGAGGCTCGAGGCCTTCGGACGTCTTCGTCGGTTCCAGGAGGAAGTTTCGGGTTCGAGGCTCGATGCGTTCGGACATCTTCGACGGTTCCAGGGGGAAGTTTCGGGTTCGAGGCTCGAGGCCTTCGGCCGTCTTCGTCGGTTCCATGGGGAAGTTTCGGATTCGAGGCTCGAGGCCTTCGGACCTCTTCGACGGTTCTAGGGGGAAGCTTCGGGTTCGAGGCTCGAGGCCTTCGGCCGGCTTCGTCGGTTCTAGGGGGAAGTTTCGGGTTCGAGGCCCGAGGCCTTTGGACGTCTTCGTCGGTTTCAGGGGGAAATTTCGGGTTCGAGGCTCGAGGCCTTCGGGCGGCTTCGTCGGTTCTAGGGGGAAGTTTCGGGTTCGAGGCTCGAGGTCTTCGGACGTCCTTGTCGGTTCTAGGGGGAAGTTTCGGGCTTGAGGCTCGAGGCCTTCGGATGTCTTCGTCGGTTCCGTAGGGAAGTTTCGGGTTCGAGGCTCGAGGTCTTCGGACGTCTTTGTTTTTTCCAGGAGGAAAATTTCGGGTTCGAGGCTGAGGCCTTCGGACGTCTTCGTCGGTTCCAGGGGGACGTTTCGGGTTCGAGGCTCGAGGCGTTCGGACGTCTTCGTCGGTTCCAGGGGGAAGTCTCGGGTTCGAGGCTCGAGGCCTTCGGACGTCTTCGTCGGTTCCAGGGGGAAGCTTCGGGTTCGAGGCTCGAGGCCTTCGGACGTCTTCGTCGGTTCCAGGAGGAAGTTTCGGGTTCGAGGCTCGATGCTTTCGGACATCTTCGACGGTTCCAGGGGGAAGTTTCGGGTTCGAGGCTCGAGGCCTTCGGCCGTCTTCGTCGGTTCCATGGGGAAGTTTCGGATTCGAGGCTCGAGGCCTTCGGACCTCTTCGACGGTTCTAGGGGGAAGCTTCGGGTTCGAGGCTCGAGGCCTTCGGCCGGCTTCGTCGGTTCTAGGGGGAAGTTTCGGGTTCGAGGCCCGTGGCTTTTGGACGTCTTCGTCGGTTTTAGGGGGAAATTTCGGGTTCGAGGCTCGAGGCCTTCGGACGGCTTCGTCGGTTCTAGGGGGAAGTTTCGGGTTCGAGGCTCGAGGCCTTCGGACGTCCTTGTCGGTTCTAGGGGGAAGTTTCGGGCTTGAGGCTCGAGGCCTTCGGATGTCTTCGTCGGTTCCGTAGGGAAGTTTCGGGTTCGAGGCTCGAGGTCTTCGGACGTCTTTGTTTTTTCCAGGAGGAAGTTTCGGGTTCGAGGCTCGAGGCTTTCGGACGTCTTCGTCGGTTCCAGGGGGAAGTTTCGGGTTCGAGGCTCGAGGCGTTCGGACGTCTTCGTCGGTTCCAGGGGGAAGTCTCGGGTTCGAGGCTCGAGGCCTTCGGACGTCTTCGTCGGTTCCAGGGGGAAGCTTCGGGTTCGAGGCTCGAGGCCTTCGGACGTCTTCGTCGGTTCCAGGAGGAAGTTTCGGGTTCGAGGCTCGATGCTTTCGGACATCTTCGACGGTTCCAGGGGGAAGTTTCGGGTTCGAGGCTCGAGGCCTTCGGCCGTCTTCGTCGGTTCCATGGGGAAGTTTCGGATTCGAGGCTCGAGGCCTTCGGACCTCTTCGACGGTTCTAGGGGGAAGCTTCGGGTTCGAGGCTCGAGGCCTTCGGCCGGCTTCGTCGGTTCTAGGGGGAAGTTTCGGGTTCGAGGCCCGAGGCCTTTGGACGTCTTCGTCGGTTTTAGGGGGAAATTTCGGGTTCGAGGCTCGAGGCCTTCGGACGGCTTCGTCGGTTCTAGGGGGAAGTTTCGGGTTCGAGGCTCGAGGCCTTCGGACGTCCTTGTCGGTTCTAGGGGGAAGTTTCGGGCTTGAGGCTCGAGGCCTTCGGATGTCTTCGTCGGTTCCGTAGGGAAGTTTCGGGTTCGAGGCTCGAGGTCTTCGGACGTCTTTGTTTTTTCCAGGAGGAAGTTTCGGGTTCGAGGCTCGAGGCTTTCGGACGTCTTCGTCGGTTCCAGGGGGACGTTTCGGGTTCGAGGCTCGAGGCGTTCGGACGTCTTCGTCGGTTCCAGGGGGAAGTCTCGGGTTCGAGGCTCGAGGCCTTCGGACGTCTTCGTCGGTTCCAGGGGGAAGCTTCGGGTTCGAGGCTCGAGGCCTTCGGACGTCTTCGTCGGTTCCAGGAGGAAGTTTCGGGTTCGAGGCTCGATGCTTTCGGACATCTTCGACGGTTCCAGGGGGAAGTTTCGGGTTCGAGGCTCGAGGCCTTCGGCCGTCTTCGTCGGTTCCATGGGGAAGTTTCGGATTCGAGGCTCGAGGCCTTCGGACCTCTTCGACGGTTCTAGGGGGAAGCTTCGGGTTCGAGGCTCGAGGCCTTCGGCCGGCTTCGTCGGTTCTAGGGGGAAGTTTCGGGTTCGAGGCCCGAGGCCTTTGGACGTCTTCGTCGGTTTTAGGGGGAAATTTCGGGTTCGAGGCTCGAGGCCTTCGGACGGCTTCGTCGGTTCTAGGGGGAAGTTTCGGGTTCGAGGCTCGAGGCCTTCGGACGTCCTTGTCGGTTCTAGGGGGAAGTTTCGGGCTTGAGGCTCGAGGCCTTCGGATGTCTTCGTCGGTTCCGTAGGGAAGTTTCGGGTTCGAGGCTCGAGGTCTTCGGACGTCTTTGTTTTTTCCAGGAGGAAGTTTCGGGTTCGAGGCTCGAGGCTTTCGGACGTCTTCGTCGGTTCCAGGGGGAAGTCTCGGGTGCGAGTCTCGAGGCCTTCGGACGTCTTCGTTGGTTCTAGGCGGTTGTCCAGCTTCGGGGTGCTGGCCAGCAGCTGCGCCCCGCCGAGGGCGTTCTGGGGGTGCCCGGATTGTCCCGAACGCCTGCCGGAGACCCGAGTTATGACCCAAAAACCAAATTGTGCGGCGAGCGAGGAGGGAAGCGAGGAGGAGAAGCCCTTCTGAGAAGGCGGCTGGGCTGCTCAGAAGCCCTCGCGCTCCTGAGAAGGGTTTCCGTGCCTTCGTGGAAGGCCCAGGGCACCTTTTTCGGAAGGCCTCGGCACTTCCGAGCCTTCTGAGCAGGCCTACTCCTTCTCGCTTCCCCCTCGGGCTCGCCGCCGAAACATGCGGGGGGGCATACATGGGGGGGGGGGGGGCCCGCTCGAGGGTTGCCGGAGAGAGAGGTCTGAAAGGGACCCGGCAGGGGCCCCCTGGGGTTAAGTCGGGCCTGTCCCTCTACAGGAGGAATATCCAAAAATAGTAAGGAAATAGTCAGGGGATCATTTTTGGTGTTTTGTTGTTGTTGTTGTTGTTGTTGTTGTTGTTGTTGCTGCTGTTGTTGTTGTTGTTGTTGTTGTTGTTGTTGTTGTTGAACATTATTACTTCTAAAGAATAATTATTGTTGGGACCCCTGGTGCATGGCCCCCCCGCCGCGCCTAGGCCGCAGCCTCATTTTCATCATTTTCGTGAGGAAGTCTCAGGTAAAACGATGTCATCCAGATCCGGCTGTGTTGTTACGATCGGTTTTCCCTTGCAAAAAAAAAAAAGCTAAAGTGGACATTTCTTGTTCTAACATATCCAAACTTCAAGAATCCCTTGCAAAAAAATAAGGTAAAGTGGACATTCGCGCGCGCAAGACGAAATCCTTCCAAAATCTTAGGTTTCGTAGCGATTTTAATACAAAAACATCAAAAAACCAATGGTTTTTCAAAACAAAATTGTCAAAGTTTCATCCCGCGCGCTCTTGCGGATTCGTAGGAAACCCAACACTTTTTAATCATTTCTGTCAAACGGGCTTCTGCGAGCAACTTTTTCTAACTTCTGCAACAACGGTTGCGCACCTGCCAGGGCCATCATCCCTGTCAAATAATATCATGCGGGACATATTCGTTTTTTCTTCGCGCGCGCACGCCGTCGTCGTCGGCCGCGGGGCCCTGAATAGTAGCCACGGTCGTCCGCATGCCACGAAGTGAAGTGTCCGAACGTCATAGGGCGGGAAGCTGGGTGTGGGTGGTGGCGAAGAGTCGTTTGGAAATTTGGTAGAGCTTGAACCGGCCCCCCCACAAAGTGGGGGTATTGCCCGCCTCCTATGAAAACCCTGGCACTGGTGAGAACGGTGTGTCCCCACGTGCTAGTAATTGTTGTTGTTGTTGTTGTTGTTGTTGTTGTTGTTGTTGTTGTTGTTGTTGTTGTTGTTCATTTTTGGACATTTTGGGGGTATTTTCATTTTTTGTCGAAGATCCCCCTGTAGGGGAACATGCCCGACCTGACCCTGGGGCCTCGAGGGTGCACGAGAGGTGCACGCTTCTTCGCCCCCCCTCGCCCCCCAAGGAAGCAGCGCGCGATCCCCATCGCCTCTCTCGATGAGACCCTCCTCGCCTCCCGCCTTGGAGGACGTGGAGGTGGAGGAAGACGAGGGGAAGGACAAACAGGAGGACGATGGTGATGACCACGGTGCTGATTATGATGATGATGATGACGATGATGATGATGATGATGATGATTATGATGGTGATGATGATGATGCTGATGATGATGCCGAGGACAATGGTGATGATGCTGACGATTGTGATGATGGTGATTATGATGATGTTGAACACAACGATGCTGATGATGATGGCAGTCATGACGATGGCGATGCCGATGATGATAGTGATGATGGCTATGATGAGGATGATGCTGATGATGGTGATGATGATGATGATGATGATGATTATGATGATGATGATGATGACGGAACTGGTGACGATGATGATGACGGTTATTGCGATGCTGGTGACGACCTCGACGACGAAGATGGCGACGGTGATGATGATGACGATGGTGGGGAGGATGACGATAATGATGGCGACTACGACGACGATGATGAGGATGCTGATTATGATGATGATGAGGATGATGATGCTGATAACGATGATGATGCTGATACTGAGGATGATGATTATGATGATGACGATGGTGGTGATTCTGATGATGCTGTTGCTGTTAATGCCGATGATGATGAGGATGATGGTGATGATGATGATGATGATGATGATGATGAAGTTGTTGATGTAGCTGACGATGACGATGACGATGACGATTGTGATGGTGTTGATGGTTATGCCGATGCGGATGGTGATGCTTAGGATGAGGATGACGACGACTACGGCGATGATGATGACGACGGCGACGACGATGATGATGATGATGATGATGATGATGATGATGGTGAGGATGATGATAGTGATGATGCTGCTGCTGGTGATGATGAGGATGATGCGGATCATGATGCTGCTGCTGATGATTACTGGTTGTGATGTTGATGACAAGGTTGATGAGGATGACGACGAGTAGGAGTAGCATGAGGAGGAGGATGAGGAGGAGTAGTATGAGGAGGAGGACCAGTGTAAACCAAAGACCCACCAACGATATTGCAACAAACCCTCCCTCCAAATTCCCCCTTTCATAGGCCCCTACAAGGATTCACTTTCACTGAAGGGCGTTTTCCGTTGGAAAATCGCTGGGAAATCTTGAACTGTGCCAGAACACCATTCCTGGGACTTCAACTCCGCGAATCACCATTACTGTTGCGCTCTTCTTGACGATCTTGAGCCGTACAAGAAACCGTTCCTTCATGAATCAACGTAGCTGTTGCATCCTGACAGTCCGACATCGGCGCCGCTATCGCCACGACGCCCCGCGGCCCGCCCTGCAAGCCTGCGAGGGCGCCGCGTTTCGGTGGAGCGAAGGAGATGCTGCGCCGCTACCGTGTTTGGGACGCTAGCCATGATAATCCTTGACGTTGCAGTGAGCATTTAAAACAACTGTGCGCGGCGCCAAGGCGAGAGCAACATTTTGAAACGACCCGCCCTCCATCCGTGAAGCTCTGGCAGTTCTTTATCACGAATGTGCGCGGCGCCGGGGCGAGAGCCACATTCTGAAGACGGGTGACCCGCCCTCCGTCCGTGAAGCTCTGGCTTTTTTTTTTCGACGGATTTGCGCGGCGCTCGGGCGAGAGCCACAGTTTGAAGACGAGCCGTCTTCCATCCGTTAAGCTCTGGTGTTTTCTTATGACGGAAGTGTGCGGCGCTCAGGCGAGAGCCACATTTTGAAAACGATTCGTTCGCTTTCCACCCGGGAAGTTCTTGCCATTTTTTCAGCGGAAGTGCGCGGCGCCACGGCGAGAGCGTCATTCTGAAAACAACCCGCCGTCCACCCGTGAACCTCTTGCAGGTTTGGAGCTTCATGGCCGTACGTGGTGAGGAAGTGTCAGGCGAAGCGCCCGGCCAGCCCTTTCGACGGGCCCCAGGGCGCGACAAGGATGAGTTAACCACACGGAAAGAAACTGAGCAGAAGATGGAGTACGAGCAGGAGAGGGATGAGGCGGAGGGGGAAGTGGAGAGGAGGAATAAGGTGGATGGCGGCTTCGATGCTTTACGATGTTGGGTGCGACGGCGACGATAAGGATTATGATGAGGGTGTTGCTGATGATGGCGATGCCGATGCTTATTGCGATGCTGCTGCTGATGATGACGAGGAGGAGGAGGAGGAGGTGGATGCGGAGGAAGATGAGGGGGATGATGAGGACGAGATGGAGAAGGACGAGGAGAGGCGATGGGTTCCTTGTTTGTTGGTGAGTTTCTTGGCGGTGATGATGATAATGGCGACGAGAAGTATGATGATGGTGATGATGATGATGATGATGATGCTCCTGATGATGATGACGATGATGATGATGATGATGATGACGGTGGTGGTGGTGGCGGTCGGGGTGATGATGATGACGATGGTGTCGGCGATGGCGACTACGATGACGACAACAACGACGATGATGATGATGATGATGATGATGATGATGATGATGATGATGATGACGATGCTTACGCTGCTGATGCTGCTGATGCTGCTGCTGATGATGTTGATGATGCTGCTGATGTAGATGATGACGATGACGGTGATGCTGGTGATGGTGATGCTCATGACGGTGACAATGACGATGAAGATGAAGCTGCCGATGCTGACGTTGATGATGATGTTGATGACGAGGATGATTTTGATGACGACGATGACGATGACAACGACGATCATGATGATGATGATACTGATGATGATGATGCTACTGATGATGATGATGATGATGATGATGATGATGATGATGATGCTGTTGAGGGTAACGATGATGATGATGCTGGTGGTAATGATGATGATGCTGATGTGTATGATGCTGACCCTGACAATGATGATGCTTATGCTGATGATGATGCTGCTGATGCTGCTGATGCTGCTGATAATGCTGATGCTGATACTGCTTATGATGATGCTTATTAGTGTAACTAATCTCCTCGTCCTTTCTATTTTATGCTCCTGACCCGGTGTAACCCTGATCAATGTTAATTTGTGTCCATTCGTGATAGTACCGTGTATTATGTTGATGGTGATGCCCATGACGACGACGGATCTGATGGTGGGTGACGATGCTGACGATGATGTTCAAGGAGCATGCGTACGGGGAGGATGCATGCATAGATACGGAGGTGTATGGAGGACACAGGGACTATTGGAAGAAACGGAAGGGGCGTGTAAGAGCAATGATGGTGGGTCGATGGTGTTGAGGAGGTGCAGGAAGAGGATTTGGGTGTTGATGATTGAGAGGAGGAGGAGGAAGAGGAGGAGGAGGAGGAGGAGGAGGAGGAAGAGGAGTTTGAGGGGATTGAGGAGGAGGAGTAGGAGGAGGAAGAGGAGGAGGCGGAGGAGGAGGAGTATTAGTAGGAGGAGGAGGGGGAGAAGGAGGAGGAGGAGGAGGAGGAGGAGGAGGAGGAGGAGGAGGAGGAGGAGGAGGAGGAGTTTGAGGAGGAGGAGGAGGATGAGGAGGAGAGGAGGAGGAGGAGGAGGAGGAGGAGGGGGAGCAGTTGAATGAAAAGAGAACGGAGGAGGAGGAGGAGGAGGAGGAGGATGATGAAGAGAATGCGGATGCGGATAGCGACGAGGAGGGCGGCGACGACGACGACGAGGGGCAGCCAGGTGTGTGATGCCACTCGGGGACCACGAAAAGTATTGCGAGCGCGTCGTGGCCTCGGGGGGGGGGGGGGCAGGATTGGAGGCTCTGTCTGCGCCGCAGCAACCTCCTCCTACCTCTTTCATTTTCGCTCCATTATCCTTCCTCCCTTCCTTCTCCCCTGCTATTATCTTCACCCCTCCCTTCCCTTCCGCATCCTCCTCCTCTTTCCCCCAGCCTCCTCCACAGTTGCTCAATATGAGTACTTGTCTCCCCCTTCCCCCGAAGACGTGCTGAGAGTATCGCGCCTCACTCTGCGCATGTTTGTTTCCCAGCCATCCTGTGGTGATTGGTCGTCGTTTTGGAGAGACATCGCCCCGCGTTCTCCTTCTTACTTCCTCCTTTCTCCTCCTCCTCCTCCTCCTCCTCCTCCTCCTCTTCCTCCCCCTTTTCCTCCCATTCTTGCCATCTCTGCCACTGCCCCTCGCATGTCTCTGTTTCGGCACACCTCTCACACGTTTCGTGGCCCCATATGGGGCCCCACCAACGGCCCCAATGGCTGCGTTCGCATGGAGGACCCGCACCCAAATCGGCACACTCCCTCACACGTTCCGTGGTCCCATAGGGTCCTCCACCGACGGCTCCCGTGGCTGCGTTCGTATGGCGGACACCCGATTCGGCACATTCCTCACACGTTACGTGGCAACACATGGGGAGCTCCACCGAAGGCCGCAGTTTCTGCGTTCGCACGGCGTGCCCGCACCCGATTGGGCGCACCCCTGATCGTGGCCGCACAAAGGGGGGCCCCACCGACGGCACCAGTGGCTGCGTTCGCATGCCAGACTCGCACCCGATCGGGCGCCTTTCGTGGCCCAGCAGGGGGATGGTCCGTATGCCCCAATGGCTGCGCTCGTCTGACGGACGCGCTCCCGATTTGGCACACCTTCACACGTCTTGTTGCTCCATCGGGAGCTCCACCGAAGGCCCCAGTGGCTGCGTTTGTGTGGCGTGCACGCGCCCGAATGGGCACACCCACCACACGCTTTGTGATGCCACAGGGAGCTCCGCCGAAGGCCCCGGTGGCTGCGCTCGCATGGCGCACCCGCACCCAATTCGGCACACCCCTCACACGCTTCGTGGCCCCAAAGGGAGCTTCGTCGACAGCTCCCGTGGCTGCGCTCGCTTGGCGCACCCGCGCTCCATTCAGCACACCCCTCACACGCTTCGTGGCCCCATAGGGAGCTCCGCCGAAGGCCTGGCGGCTGCGCTCGCTTGGCGCACCCGCACTCCATTCAGCACACCCCTCACGCGTTCCGTGGTCTCAAAAGACTCAAAAGGGAGCTCCGCCGAAGGCCCCAATGGCTGCGTTCGCAAGGCGTGCAGGCGCCCGATTCGGCACACCCATCACACGCTTCGTGATCCCATAGGGAGCTCCACCGAAGGCTCCACTGGCTGCGCTCGCATGGCGTACCCGCACTCCATGCGGCAACACATGGGGAGCTCCACCGAAAGCTCCCGTGGCGGGCGGTGTTCGCATGGCGGGCCTGCACCCGATTCGACACACCCCTCACATGCTTCGTGGCCCCATAAGGAGCTTCACCGAAGGCCCCACTGGCTGCGTTCGCATGGCGGGCCCGCGCCCGATGGGGCACACCCCTCACACGTTCCGTGGCCCCACATAGAGAGCTCCACGAAAGCCGCAGTGGCTGCGCTTGCACAGCGTACCTAGGCCAGATTCGGTGCACTCTTCGCACGTTTCGTGGCCCCAGGAACTGCTTGGTCCACCACGGGCTGTCCAGTACATCAAGGTTTATATTTGTGGTGTCTATGTTGGTGTCTATGTTGTTGCCACTCTACCAGGGCAACTAGCTGGGCACGTTGTCCCGCGGCGTGTATGTTATGCTACGCCATGCGAAGCTACACAGCGCGGCAGCATGCAATGTATGATGCGCCGTGCTATGGTATGCTGTGTTCGGATGTGTTATCCCATGCTATGCTATACGATTCCATGGCATGGCATGGTATGCTATGCGATGCGATTGAGCAGCTGGAACATCTTCACGTGACTTCGGCTTACGCTTCTTCGCCATCCTCTCCGTGGTCTCCTTCTGCTGGGCTTGGGCTTGCGCCAGCCGCGCCTTGATCTCCTGGTTCTTGCTATCGAGGTGGGAGCGCGTCGTACGAAGGTCCTGATGATGCTTCTCGAGACTCTGGCGCTCCGCGTCGGTGCAGTCCATGTACGAGAGGTTATCATAGAAGCTCTGGTCCCACTCAATCTTGAACATGGGGCCGTCGCCCTTCGCATTGCCATCTTGGGACTACGGCTGCACTCCGTCGGAGACTGCCAGCGCCTGCGCCGCGTTGGTCTTGGCCTCCATGGCTTCTGCCAACCTCCTGGTTGCTGCTTGCTCTTTCCACTCCGCCGCTGCGAAACTCGAGCGGAGCCGTAAGAGAGATGCAACAGCTTGTTCATGTGAGCGACTCGCACTCCCGTGAGCCCCTGTCTGCCAGCCGCAGTTTCTCGACGGTATTCTGCGACGCTGCATTCTGAGCGGTGCTGTCCTTCTCTGGGCGCCCGAGCTGTAGCTTCAGCGTGCTCTGCATGTCCTGATCCTGGTTGGCGGGGATGGCCTTCCTTGGGGAGCTTGGACACCTCTGAGCCTGAGCCTCTGCCTCTGCCCAAGCGGCGCTGCGCACCGCCGCTGGGGGAGCTGCGACGGCTGCCGGGCTTGAAGCTGCCCTGTGCGTGGCGTGCCCTCGCCCTCGTCGCGGCGGTCGAGAGTCTCATCCTCGGAGCCCTGCTGACCGGAGGGCACCGCAAGCGGCCACGGGGACTCGGGCACGACTCCGCTCTCTTCCCATGCAGCGCGGGCAGGCCGGTGTGTTCACGGCCAGCACACCGTTCCGCTCGCGTGGCCCACACCCGCACCTGCTCCACAAGGGCTCCGCAAGCATGGGAGCCATGGCGGATGGCAGGGCACGCGGCTCCTGCCTCTGTCCCGGTCGGGGCTCTGGTGGTGCGGCGGGCCACCGAGGGCCAGGTCCCCCAAGAGCTGCGGGGAAGCGCAGAGGTCCTGGGCGCCAGCAAAATGCTCGGGCCCGAGTTGCTCGAGGGATGAGGAGGAGGAGGAGGAGGAGGAGGAGGAGGAGGAGGAGGAGGAGGAGGAGGAGGAGGGAGGAGGAGGAGGAGGAGGAGGAGGAGGAGGAGGAGGAGGAGGAGGAGGAGGAGGAGAGAGGAGGAGGGAGGAGGAGGAGGAGGAGGAGGAGGAGGAGGAGGAGGAGGAGGAGGAGGAGAGGAGGAGGAGGAGGAGAGGCGGAGGAGGAGGAGGAGGAGGAGGAGGAGGAGGCAGGAGGAGGAGGAGGAGGAGGAGGAGGAGGAGTTGGAGGAGGAGGAGGAGGGAAGAATAATAAGAAGAATAATGAGAAGAAGAGGAGGATGAGGAGGAGGAGGAGGAGGAGTTGGAAAGGAGAAGGAGGAGGAGGAGGAGGAGGAGGAGGAGGAGGAGGAGGAGGAGGGAGGAGGAGGAGGCGGAGGAGGAGGAGGAGGAAGAAGAAGAGGAGGAGGAGGACGAGGAGGAGGAGGAGGGTAGGAGGAGGAGGAGGAGGAGGAGGAGGAGGAGGAGGAGGAGAGGAGGAGGAGGAGGAGGAGGAGGAGGAGGAGGAGGAGGAGGAGAGGAGGAGGAGGAGGAGGAGGAGAGGAGGAGGAGGAGGAGGAGGAGGAGGAGGAGGAGGAGGAGGAGGAGGAGGAGGAGGAGGAGGAGGGAGGGGGAGGATGAAGAGGAGGAGGAGGAGGCGAATGAGGAGGAGGAGGAGGAGGAGGAGGAGGCGGAGGAGGAGGAAGAGGAACAAAAATCAAGAGGAGAGGAGGAGGAGGAGGAGGAGGAGAGGAGGAGGAGGAGGGGAAGCAGAGGAGGAGAAGGAGGAGAGGAGGAGGAGGAGGAGGAGGAGGAGAGGAGAGAGGACCTCCAGGAGGAGGAGGAGGAGGAGGAGGAGGAGGAGGAGGAGGAGGAGGAGGAGGAGGAGGAGGGAGGCGGTGCAGGACGACACCCCCTCCCTGCCGGATGCTGCGCGGCCGGGAGGACTCCAGCCGCTACTGGGTGCTGAAGATACAGAACGGGCGCCGACCGCAGCCCCGCCCGCGCCAGCCTCTGCGGGCCGCGGCGGGCGCTGTCGGCGCTGCCGGCGCGGCCGGCGCGCGACAGCGCTCAGGGGCAATGATAGGGGGGGGATAGGCAGAGGGGGGGATGCATCGACACGCAAGCGCCCATTGATCGCCGAGAGGGGCCCGATGGCCCCAACTCGCCCAGGAAGGTGCGGACTCGCGGTCGGGGCCACATCGCCGATCCATCGGCGAGGTATCGCCGATTCCAGGTCGAGGCATCCCCCCGCTCTCTGCCAGTCCCCCCCCTATCGCTGCCGCTCAAGCGCGGTCGCCCCCAGACGAAACGGTCGGGAACTTTGGCTCAGCGCGTCGCGCCGCCGGTTCTTGCCCACCACGCTTCGGCGCGACGCGCTATCCACGTCCCCTGAAGTCGGGCTTGTCCCTCTACAGGAGGAATAATCAAAAATAGGTGAACAAATTGCAGGGTGGACTTTAAAAAATTGAAAAGCGAGCATTGTTTGACAATTCTTAATTTCTTGTCCAAAATCCGCCTCTACGGAGACAGGCCCGACCTAACGCTATCCACGTCCCCCCCCTCCTGAGCGTCCACGCCCCGAGCTGCTCCCAGCCCGCCGCCCTGCGGAGCGGAGCGCAGCGCCATCGGCGCGCCGTAGGCGGTGCACGGAGCGTGCCGCTGGGACCGCCGCCGCCACGCGCTGAAGCAGGAGCTCGACCGCAAGAAACCTCCCACAAGAAATCCAACCCTCAGACCCATGGACTCAGGAGCAACGATAGAGGGGGATAGGCACAGGGGGGGATGCATCGACACGCAATCGCCCATTGATCGCCGAGAGGGGCCCGATAGCCCAAACCTGCCCAGGAAGGTGCGGATTCACGATCGGGGGCCTATCGCCGATCTATCGGCGATGTATAGCCGATTCCAGGTCGATGCGTCCCCCACTATGCCAGTCCCCCCCGATCGTTGCCCCTCATGGACGCCCATTGATTATTTGCGTGGGGACGTCACGCTTTCCAAAGCAGAGCCATCGACACCCAAGAAGTCCAGGGCACCCTGGAGGCAAGCAGGGTGCTTCTTGGCATGGGCCTCTACTGTCCGACTTTTGCAATCCATGCGCTTTTCCTCCATTTTCGGTCTCCCGCGCCCGATCTCGGGCGGGCCCCGGAGCCATTGAAACGTGGTCCGGCGCGAAAAATCCCCCCCCCACACAGGGAAGCGGTCGGGACCTCGGGCCGGCGATGGGAAGACTTGCGTCGGCGGATGTCAGCGTCCTGGGCCGAACGCCCTCTTGGCCGGTGGCTGTTTCTCACGGAGCGCGTTCCACTACTCGCAACGTTCCCACTCGCAAACTCAAGCAGTTGCGGAGCGTCTTGGCTCGCCTATAGGCCCACCAGAGGATGTTCTAATAACCTTTTGTGTCGTGTACGACGTGTTCTTAGAACATTTCTGGCGGAGACTGCCTTGTATTAACGCATCGGGTGTATGTTCTAAGAACATTGTTTTGGTTAGAACATTCGGGGGTTCTAAGTCGGTTTCGTGGTAGGCCTAACGAATGCCGGGACGGTCGGTCTCTGCTCAAATAGTCCGAAACACAGATTTGATTGCCTCGATGTAGTATATCGTAAATCCCCCGCGGCGGATCCAGGCCTTGTGCGAGTTGGTACAGTGCGAGTTGTAGGTCGCGCTTGTCTAGTGTCGGGCCCCTGGGTCCAAAAGAAAGCCATCCCCGGAAGTCTTCGATCCTGGAGGCTGTCGGGTGTCCCCGTCGCCTCCCAGAGGTTTGCCTGCCTCGTGATGTGCTCCGACAGCTGCCCCTCGACCAGGGCGTTCTGGGGCTGCCCAGAGCGTCCCGAACGGCCGCGGGAGACCCGAGCTGCGGCCCGAAAGCCGACAGTCTTAGCCTCCTAGATGGGGTCGGAGTAGATGGTGTCTGAGGATCGCGCCGCATCGCCGATGCATCGCCGATGCGGCTCGGTGTGGGGCCCGATTTTCTCAACGCAGACGGCGTCGCCGGTGCGTGGCCGCTGCATCGCCGATGCGTCGCGGATGTATCGGCGATGCGGCGAGATCCTCCGACCCTGTCTACTCGGACCCCATCCATCACCGCCCACCAAACCACCCCAACCCAACCCGAAGGCCTCAATTTGCCCTCCATTTCCAGTTGGGGGGGGGGTCCGGGAACATCGAGAAAACACATATGGAACCCGTACCCCCCCCAACCCGAAATTCGGGTCTTCGGGTTGGGTTGGGGAGGTCTGGTAGGTAGTCAATCCAGGAGGCCTCTGGACAGCGCGATGCTCTGGGGCGGAGCGCCCTCTTCGCGAGGGCCGCTTCGGGCCCCGGGGGCCAGGCAGAAAATCCGAGGAGAGGCCGCGGCCGCCGCCACCGAGAGAGCCCCTCCGGGGGGTGGCCGGCCCCTGGGAGGGTGAGGCGCCTCGGGCGTGCCTCTCGTGCGGCCCGATCCGACTCGATTCAAAATGTCCAGGCGATCGCAAACATTCAGAGCCCCGAATCATCAGGGGTAACTCGGGTCAGGGCTATCTCGGGTTCGTTTTTCGGGAATCCGAACCCGAGTTACCCCGGACCCGAGTTACCCCGGATAACTCGGGCGTCCAGAGCCCCAGAATCATCAGGGGTAACTCGGGTCAGGGATAACTCGGGTTCCTTTTTCGGGAGTCCAAGCCCGAGTTACCCCGGACCCGAGTTACCCCGAATAACTCGGGCGCCCAACAAGGGGGCGTGGATCAGCGACGGGTCCCGTTTCCATGGGGCATCGCGGGTCTCCGCCGCCGAGCGAGGCGGCACCGGCCGAACTCTGGGGAGGGCACCTCCCCCGATGCATGGATTTGGCGACCGCGCGCCAAAGACATGGATCGCTAATCCATGTTTGCGCGCCCCCGAGCGTTTCCCACGGTCCGATGCGGCCCGATGCTCGCACCTGGCGCTGCCGATGCGATTCCGTTGTATTTCCGTGTCGATGCGGCCAGATTCACAGACCCCCTCGCATTGTGACACAAATCACGACGGGCGTTTTTTCGCTATTTTCGGCCTCTGGGGGCCCCTCACCGGGCTTCGGGACCTTCAACAAAAAGGACTCAGGACTCAGGATGAACAACTGGTCCCAGGGAATGGGTCCGAACGTCTGGGGTCGCGTCAAGAAAGAATCATGACGTCCGGGGTCTGGGTTCGATGCGCTTTCCGATCCGATCTGGTTTCCCGACTCGTTGCTGACTGCACCAGCGGCGCGAGAAGCCCATGCGACAGATGGTGTCGAGAGCCCTCGGGGGCCTCTGGGGAGCGAAGATCGTGCTCGGGCGGTATAGGGAGCTGTGGCCCGCGTCGTCAAGTCATCCCCACCCGTACGCCTGCGTCACCTTACGCTCTCGGGTCGGTGCATGCATCGTACATGCCAGCTCTCCTGTGAGTCCTGGACCTCTGGCAAAACTTTCGGGGGCGATGACCACACCGTTTGAGTTAGTGCGGATTCGGGGAGACCGCACTGTTTTTGGACGTGGGTCGCTCTCCGAGGATGTCTTGGGCGACTGGGGCCTCCAGGTTCCAAAACCGTCCGGAGGTCTTTGGGGAATTCGAGGCCACCGCACGGTCTGTCACCGCACCGTCTTAGGATCCCCGAACTTTAAAGGACCAAGGTCTTGGGCAAGACCAACAATATTTGTAAAATTCTCCATCCGAAGCATGCATCAGCACAAGCAGACCCTCCCAGACTGCCAACCTGGAGATCTCGGTGTCTGTTGCAGGCCTGAGCCCTCTTGGAAGCGTTTGACGCCCTCCTGGGGCTTGCCTGGCTTCTTGGGGCCATGTTTGAGGCCATGCTGGAGGCCATCTTTGGCCGACTTTTAGGTCATCTTGCGCCATCTTGGAGGCCCTCTTGGGCTATCTGGAGTCATCTCGGACCACCACGGGCGCTTCAACTACTGACGGTCCTCCCAGCCCAGACTGCGAGGAGGAGACTTCCTCTTGTAGAGCGGAGCACGCGCGCTCCCAGCGACCCGCATCTTAGGCCACGGTGCCCGCGGACCCCGTGTTAGGCCGGGCGGGGCCAGACAAGCCTGGACAAAGCAGGGCAAGCCTCCAAGATGGCGTCCAGGTTCATGTTGGCCTCAGTGGCTGTTGCTTTCTCGCATCTTCGGCTTCCCGTAAGCCTTTCCGGTATTAGACTTCCTTGAGACCCCCAGACGGCCCCGAAATCCGCTGGCAAGGGCCCCAAGAGGTGCCAAGCATGCTTCCAGGACCACCCCGAGCAAGCCCCAAGAGGGCCCAGAGAGCCCCCCCCAACCTGCAGATTCGATTTGAGGGTCGGAGGGCCTGTCGTGACCCTTTTGTGGGGCCCTGTTCGAGCCTCTTGGGGCTTCAAGAAGCCCCTGGGGCCATCCTGGGCCCGAATGGGGGCACGTGTGAACATCCTCTTGGACATGAGCTCGGGGGCCACGCCCAAGAAGGTTTTTTTCCAACCATCCTGTGGTGCTGCTCGTTTTGAAGAGACAGCGCCCCGCGTTCCTCCTTCCTCCCGAGGCCCCCCTCCCTCCTCCCATCCCTGCCTCTGCTCTTCGCATCAGTCCACGATTTCGGCACATCCCTCAAACGTTTCTGGCCCCATATGGAGCCCCACCGAAGGTGCCATCACTACCGCCCGCATGCATCTCCCCCCACCCAGTACAGCGCTTCGTGGCCCCATAGGGAGCTCCACCGGAGGTTCCAGTGCTACCGCCCCCATGCGCCCCATCATCCAGTACAGCGTTTCGTGGCCCCACGGGGAGCTCCACCGACGGCCCCAGAGCTACCGCCCCCATGCGGCCCCCCCATCGAGTACAGCGTTTCGTGGTCCCACAGGGAGCTCCACCGACGGCCCCAGTGCTACCGCCCCCATGCGCCCCCCCCACCCAGTACAGCGTTATGTGGTCCCACAGGGAGCTCCACCGACGGCCCCAGTGCTACCGCCCCAATGCGCCCCCCCACCCAGTACAGCGTCATGTGATCCCACAGGGAGCTCCACCGAAGGTGCCAGTGCTACCGCCCGCACGCGTCGCCCCCCCCCCCCCCCAGTACAGCGCTTCGCTGCCCATAGGGAGCTCCACCGAAGGCCACAGTGGCAAAGTTTGCACGCACCTCCCCCGCCCAGTGCAGCATATCGTGGCCCCATTTGGGGACTCCACCGAAGGCCCCAGCTGCACTTTCCGCAAGCGTCTCCCCCACCCAGTGCAGCATTTCGTGGTCCCACAGGAAGCTCCACCGAAGGCCCCAGCGGCACCGTCCGCATTCGTCTCCCGCACCCAGTACAGCGTTGCGTGGCCCCATACGGAGCTTCACCGTCCTATTGCAACTGTTCACATACGTCTCCCCCACCCAGTACAGCGTTTTGTGGCCCCATAGGGAGCTTCACCGAAGGCTTCAATGGCATCGTCCACATGCTTCCCCCCACCCAGTACAGCGTTTCGTGGCCCCATCGGGAGCTTCACCGAAGGCCCCCAATGGCAAAGTTCGCATGCGTCTCCCCCATCCAGTACAGCGTTTCGTGGCCCATAGGGAGCTTCACCGAAGGCTTCAATGGCATCGTCCACATGCTTCCCCCCACCCAGTACAGCGCTTCGTGGCCCCATCGGGAGCTCCACCGAAGGCCCCAGAGGCAAAGTTCGCATGCGCTTCCCCGACCCAGTACAGCGCTTCGTGGCCCCATAGGGAGCTCCACCGAAGGCCCCAGTGGCGAAGGTCGCATTCGTCTCCCCGCCCAGTGCAGCGTTTCGTGGTCCAATAGAGAGCTCCACCGAAGACGATACCCAGAACTGCGGTACTCACTACTGCATATGGTTGGGTCTTTCGCCGGGCTCATTTCGAACATGGCTTGTCCTCCTCCCCGCGGCTGGCCAGGGGCGGCCGCAACGCCACACTGCCAGCCACCGTTAATTGCAGGCCACGGTTTACTGCATGAGTTTGCCTATTGCGGGTCGGCTCGTGCGGTGTCCAAGTTTGCCTTTCGAACGCTTGATCCGCGATGTGACTGTCTCACCCCGGGTGTGTGTGTGTGTGTGTGTGTGTGTGTGTGTTCCACTGGCCTGCGGCCGGCGCAGGGGGAGGGGGGGAGTTCGTCATCTTTCACACGCTCGTTCTCTCTCAGGCCACGGTTCACCTCATGAATTTGCCAACTGCAGGTCGGCTTGTGGGTTGCACCCGGTTTGCCCGGCGTTTTTGTTGAAGGTCGCACGAAGCGCGGAATTGGGTGTATAGCAGTATTTCTGTAGCGTGCCCAAGACATGCGACAGATGTTTTGGCCCAGCACGCAGGCGGGAGCGGCCAGATTTTCGAAGAGATCCACAACTTTGGATGTGTGAGTTGCCACCTCCACAGCCGAGGGGGGAAGTGCGGGGGCACTGGGGGGGCAAGGGGAGGGGCACGTCTCGAGGAAAGCGTAGACATGGATTACACGCAGGTCGTTGAAAGTATATGTTTTTTGATTCCCAGATCCCAACCTACTTTTGGCGCCTTCCTACTTCAATCAGCGAGCCTTTTTCCCTTGAGTCTTTAGCGGGCGGGCTGAAACCGCATCTACTTCCAACGCCTTCTTCCGACCGACGTGATATGAAACGCCCGTTTTATAACGCACACGTGCCTACTCAATTGCCTTGGCACGCCCGTCTTGAAACGCAGCACGTGCCGTGCTCAAACGTCCGTGTCAATACGTGGCGTGCTGCCTCAGAGTATTGGCCCACGTTCGGCGAGCGCATCGCGTCAGACCTGCGTGTTCCGTCTGCGTGGTGAGCTCCGTGCCAACACGCTGCGTGCTCCGTGGATGTGGCGCCCGCGCGCGGGATTCACGGATCCGCAGTCCACGTGAGCGTGCGCCCGAAACCCCTTCTGATGGGCATGTTTTCTACCACCACCACCATAAGTTGGAGTGGGGAAGGAGGAGGACGACGAGGAGGAGGAGGACGAGGAGGACGAAAAGGAGGAGGAGGAGGAGGAGGAGGACCCCCTCCCCCTCCAACTTATGGTGGTGGTGGTGGAAAACAGGCCCGAAACCCCTTCCCCCGGAAAGGGAAGAGGGGGCCCGTGCTGGACGAGCCAGCTCCCCGGAGCCGCCTGCCCCCCGAGCCTCAGAGGACCATGACGGCCTGCCAGCTCCAGGCCCTCGACGAGGTCCGCTCAAAATGGGTCCCCGGACAGCTCCTCCTCCTCCTCCTCCTCCTCCTCCTCCTCCTTCTGATCCTCCTCCCCCTCCCCCTCCCTCCTCCTCCCCCTCCTCCCTCCTCCTTCTCCTCCTCCTCCTCCTCCTCCTCCTCCTCCTCCTGCGCCTCCTCCTCCTTTTCCTCCTCCTCCTCCTCCTCCTCCTCCTCCTCCTCCTCCTCCTCCTCTTCCTCCCCTCCCCCCTCGACGGACGACGCGAGCCGATGTCGCCGACGTCGTCGTTGTCGCCGTCGTTGCCGCCGCCGCCGCCGCCGTCGTCGTCGTCGTCGTCGTCGCCGCAGCCGTCGCCGTCGCCGTCGCCGTCGCCGTCGTCGTCGTGGTGGACGCAGGGTGCCTCTGGAGGTCCCTCCACCTACTATCTTTTTTTCGCGGCCATCCTGTGGTGTTGGGCCATCATTTTGAAGAGACAGCGCCCCGCGTTCCTTCTCATTTCTCCTCTGCCCCTTCCCCTCTCCTCCTTCTTCTTCTCCTCCTCCTCCTCCTCCGTCCTCTGCCTCTGCCTTCCGCGCTCCCATGTCGGCACACCCCTCACACGTTTCGCTGCCCCGCAGGAAGCTCCACCGACGGCTCCAGTGGCAGCGCTCGCATGGCGTACCCGCCCCTGATTCGGCACACCCCTCACACGTTCCGTGGCCCAGTCAGGAGCTCCACCGAAGGCCCCAACGGCTGCGCTCGCATGGCGTACCCGCCCCTGAGTTGGCACACCCCTCACACGTCCCGTGGCCTAAGGGGGTGCTCCGCCGAAGTCCCCAATGGCTTCGTCCGCATGACGTGCCCGCACTCGATTCGGTGCACCCCTCACACGCTGCGTGGTCCCGTGAGGAGCTCCACCGACGGCCCCAGCGGCTGGCCGCAGCGGCTGCGCTCGCATGGCGTGCCCGTACCCACGTGGGCACACCCCTCGCACGTTTCGTGGCCCCACGGGCAGCTCCACCGAAGGCCCCCGTAGCAGCGTTCGCATGGCGTGCCCGCGCCGGCATTGGCACACCCCGCACACGTGTCGTGGCCCAGTAAGGAGCTCCACCTGTAGCCGCAGTGGCTGCATTCGCATCGCGTACCCTCATCCGACTTGGCATACCCCGCACACGTTTCTAGGCACGGTAAGGAGCTCAACCGAAGGCCCCCGTGGCAGCGTTCGCATGGCGTACCCGCCCCTGATTCTTCACACCCCTCACACGTTTCGTGGCCCCGTAAGGCACACCACCGAAGGCCCCAGTGGCTGCGTTCGCATGGCGTACCTGCGCTCGGTTCGGAACACCCCTCATACGCTTCGTGGCCCCAGAGGGAGCTCCGCCGAAGCCCCCAATGGCTGCATTAGCATGGTATACCCGCGCCCGGATGGGTACACCCCACACAAGTTTCGTGGCCCGACGGGGAGCTGCCTCTGTTTCGTGTCACCTGCTCTGCGGTACTCGCGCCCGCCTATGGTTGGGTCTTTCGCCAGGATGCTTTTGATTGTTGTTGTTGTTGTTGTTGTTGTTGTTGTTGTTGTTGTTGTTGTTGTTGTTGTTGTTGTTGTTGTTGAACATTATTTATTCTAAAGAATAATTATTGTTGGGACCCCTGGTGCGCGACCCCCTCGCCGCGCCTAGGCCGCAGCTACATTTTCATCATTTTCGTGAGGAAGCCTCAGGTAATACGATGTCATCAAGATCCGGTTGTTTTGTTCCCCCCCGCTGTCCCTTGCAAAAAACACTATAAAATGAAATTTCTTGTTCTAAAATAACCAAACTTCAAGAATCCCTTGCAAAAAATAAGGTAAAGTGGACATTCGCGCGCGCAAGACGAAATCCTTCCAAAACCTTAGTGTTCGTAACGATTTCAACATAAAAACATCAAAAAACCAATGGTTTTTTTTTTTGTCACAATTTCATCCCGCGCGCTCTTGCGGATTTGCAGGAAACCCAACTTTTTTAAACATTTCTGTCAAACGGGCTTTTGCGATCAACTTCTTCACGTGCTTCGAACTTCTCCAACAACGGTTGCGCACCTGCCAGGGCCATCATCCCTGTCAAATAATACCATGCGGGACACATTCGTTTTTTCTTTCCGTGCGCACGCCGAAATCTTCAAAAACCATTGGGTTTCGTAGGAATTTTAGCACCGCGCAACATAAAATCATTTTTCGCACCGTAGGCCCTTCAAATCGTCGTCGTCGTATACTAAGCTAGTTTCCACAAGATGTTACCACAAGAAGTCATTGAAACCATGCGCCAGTGTAGTAGCCACGGTCGTCCGCATGCCACGAAGTGAAGTGTCCGAACGTCATAGGGCGGGAAGCTGGGTGTGGGTGGTGGCGAAGAGTCGTTTGGAAATGTGGTAGAGCTTGAACCGGCCCCCCCACAAAGTGGGGGTATTGGCGGGCGTCGTATGAAAACCCTGGCACTGGTGAGAACACTGAGCGTTCGGGTAAAATGATTGTTGTTGTTGTTGTTGTTGTTGTTGTTGTTGTTGTTGTTGTTGTTGTTGTTGTTTCTCTCTCTCTCTGTGTCTGTATCTCCCTGTGTCTCTTGCAGTTAATACGCATATAAAATGCATGTATATCTTGTTTTGCTCCTGCATCGTCGCTCGCCTTCACGACGACCCACTCGCGGCGGTCCAGTCCTCTCCCCGATCACCTCCTCGATGCCCTCTGCCCGTCCTTGGATCGTCATCTCCCTCCCCCGTCCGGCCCTCCCCCCCCTGCGCGCTCCTCCGCTCTCTCTCGCGCTCCTCCGCTCTCTCGCGCCCCCCTCTGCCCGGTGCCCACGCGAGGGCCCGACACGCGTTCATAGGCTTCGGCTTCAGCGATCGCAACGACGCGTTCGACTTCCAGTCGTGCCTCGTGTGAGCCCCGGGGGGTTGGCGCTGGTCGGCAAGGGTACTGCTCAGAGGGCCGCCGGGCGAGCGCCACTTCTTTTTCGGCGCGAGCAGGGTTCGGAAATGTTTTGGGAGGAGAGGGTTTTGGCGATCTTGGGCGCAACCTATCACTCGAAGAAAATACCACCGAGACATACCCTTGCGGCGCTCCGGGAGGATTTCTCGGATCGGCGCTAGGCCCCCTTGACGGCGCTTCCGGCGCTACCCTTGGCGCGCTCCGCGCGCTGGGGAGGGGGTTCAGCGCATATCCAAGACATCCGCGCGGAGCTCCGACATGTGACGATTATGCCGTTTTCCTGTTTTCCTCATCTGACCATTTTTGCCGCGGGGTGCCATTTGCAAGGTGCGCTCGTAGAGGGACAGGCCACATGCTCGATTCCGATGTTCTCTTCCCGCCTCTTTCTTCCTTTTTCGGTCAGATCGCTGCTAGCACTGATCATCGGCGATTCGGCGGCTGCCCGCGGAGAGCGAAAAGTGCGCAGGACAGACAGACCATGACACACACACACACACACAAGCAGCGGCACAATGGGGGTCTGGAGTCGGCGGCGAGCCCGGGGGGGAAGTGAGAAGGAGAAGGCCTGAGCAGAAGGCTCGGAAGTCCCCCAGCCTTCTGAGAAGCTTTCCAAGTCTTCCTCGAAGACACAGAAAGCTTCGCAGAAGGCCCAAGGGCTTCTGAGAAGCCCCGCCGCCTTCTGAGAGGGCCTTCTCCTTCTCACTTCCCCCCCCGCTCGGCGCCGATGGAGTCCAGAGCCGGCCTGGGAGTGACCGAACACGCGGGCCCAGAAGAAGGGAACGGACAGCCCGCAAAGGTGGGGCCCCCCGAGCGGGCGAGGCGCCGAAGCTGGCCGAAGGAGCGACGGGCGATGCAAGACACGGGAGGCCAGCTGGCGGAGGCGCCAGGAGGAGTAGGAGGAGGAGGATCGCCAGGAGAAGGGTAGAGGTAGAGAAGGAGGAGGGGGAGGAGGAGGAGGAAGAGGAGGAGGAGGAGGAAGAGGAGGAGGTGGAGGATCGTAAGGAGGAGGTTAGAGGAGGTTAGAGGAGGCGGAGGCGGAGGAGGAGGAGGAGGAGGAGGAGGAGGAGGAGGAGGAGGAGGAGGAGGAGGAGCCGGAGCAGGAGGAGGAGCAGGAGGAGGAGGAGGAGCAGGAGGAGGAAGAGGAGGGGGAGGAGGAGAGCAGGAGGAGGAAGAGGAGGAGGATGCGGAGGAAAAGGAGGAGGTGGAGGGGTAGGAGGAGGATCACGGAGGAGGAGGAGGAGCAGGATGAGGAGGAGGCAGGGGAGGAGGAGGAGAAGGAGGAGAGAGGAGGAGGAGGAGGAGGAGAGGAGGAGGAGGAGGAGGAGGAGGAGGAGGAGGAGGAGGAGGAGGAGGAGGAGGAGGAGGAGGAGGAGGAGGAGGAGGAGGAGAGGATGAGGAGGCGGAGGGAGGAGGCGCCAGGGAGGAGGGAGGAGGAGGAGGAGGAGGAGGAGGAGGAGGAGGAGGAGGAGGAGGAGGAGGAGGGAGGAGGAGGATGCCCGCGCTGTGAAGCGGACGCGTCGGGCCGCGCCCGCCCCCCCGGTGGGGGCCCGCCCTCCACCTTGGGCAGGGCCCCCGGCCGTGATGAGGCCGACCGCCGACGAGAAGCCGAAGTCGCCGAGCATCACCGCGAAGACGACGAGGGGGGCCCACGACCGGTGGCCCCGCCTCCCACCAGGACCAGGTCCTGGAAGCCCACCGCCGCGCGCGCCTTGGGCCGCAGGCCGTCCGCGCCGAAGACGACGCCCGCGCACACCGCGCTGCAGCTCACCACCCTGCCCGCACGCCCTGCCATAGGGCCCGCAGTGGCGCGCACGTTGGCGCCACGGGGGGGCGGCCGCGCGGCCCCGCCAGCGGCTCCGCCAGCAGGAGGCTCCGAAGGCCCCGCACCCAGCTCTGCCGCGGCCACGCCGCCCGCCGCCCCCGTAGCAGCTCCGCCAGCAGCCGCTGGCTCCGCCGCTGCCGCGGGCTCCCGCCTCGGACGCCGCCGCGCGCGGCGCGTCAGGGCGTCCGCCCAGCCGTCGGACTCGAGGTCCGACCCGCCCTCGCCGTCGGCGCCGTCGACCGCCATCGCCGCGGGCAGCAGGGCGAGCGCCAGGCCCGCGGCAGGCGGCGCAGCAGCAGCAGCGGCAGCCGCCCCTCCCCGCACGAGGCCGTCGGCCCAGCGGTCGTCGTCCATCGCGTCGTCGCCGTCAGCATCGGCCTCAGCCTGCGGCGGCAGCGCGGCCAGGGCCGCGCGCTCGCCAGCAGGCGCAGCTTCAGCGCCAGCGCCGTCCCGCCGCCGCGCCGCGAGGCGCTGACGGCGTCGCCGCCGCCGCTCCACCCAGGCCGCCGAGCGGGCCTTGGGAGCGGCAGCGCCTTCCGTGGCAGGGGCCGCGGCTGCGGCCGCGGGCGGCGGCGCGGCGGCGGGCGGCGCCTCTCGGAGCGCGAAGAGCGCTGCCGAAAGTGCCGACCACGCCACTGCCGCCACCGTGCGGCGCGGCGCGCGACCCAGCACGGCTGCCCGCACCGCCGCCTCGACGATGACAGCGGCGTCGGCAGCCCTTCTAGGCGCCTCCATCCCGCAGCGGCCCCAACGCGGAACGAAGGGGCGGCGAAACGACGGCGCCGTGCGACCGTTTGAGCCAAAATGGCTACGGAGGAGGAGGAGGAGGAGGAGGAGGAGGAGGAGGAGGAGGAGGAAGAGGAGAGAGAGGAGGACGACGAGGACGAGGAGTAGGAGGAGGAGGACGAGGAGGAGGAGGCGGAGGAGGATGATGAGGAGGAGGAGGAGGAGAGGAGGAGGAGGAGGAGGAGGAGGGAGGAGGGGGAGAGAAGGAGGAGGAGGAGGAGGAGGAGGAGGAGGAGGAGAGGAGGAGAAGGAGGAGCAGGAGGCGCCAGGAGGAAACGCCAGGAGGTAGGAGTAGGACGAGAAGAGAGGAGGAGGAGGAGGAGGAGGAGGCGGAGAAGGAGGAGGAGGAGGAGGAGGAGGAGGAGGAGGAGGAGGAGGAATGTAAGCCCTAGATGCATCAACGATGTTGCCCTGCGCCCTGCCGTCCCGAGGTCCCCGCCTCCCCACCTCGCAGGTCCCTGCGAGTATTCCTCCTCACTGTGCAAAGCGCTCCAAGACAAGCTCCCCCACGGACCCGCGACTCGGGTGGGGCACCCGCGCTGAAGAGGAGGTGCCCTCTATCCTTCGAGGTACATGCCAAATCGATGATGAGGATGGGCCGAGCCCCGCTCGAACAGCTTCGCCATGGACGCTCGAGGGACCTGTACCTTCACCGCGCATCCTTACCATCGGCTCTGGCTATATGGGGAGTTCGACTGCACGGCGGGGTCCGAAAGGTCAAGGGCGTGTCCTGCGACGGCTCCCATTTTGAAGAGATACCGCCCCCCCACCCGGATCCGCCCTCCATCCGTGTACATGTCGCCCAGTGTTGGGCGGCTTCTGGTTGATCAAGTCCCAGACGGGAGCCCCATGCTGCAGAGGAACAGCCCTCGCAAGCCAGATTATGTTATCAGCGAATGTGTGCGGCGCCGAGGCGAGAGCGCCGTTTTGAGAAACGTTTCCACGTCCATCGGCGTGTGGGGCGGAAGTCTCCCGCGGAACGTCCGGCCCGCCCTGGCGACGCGCCTGTCGGTGCGACAGGGAGGAGTCCTTCCCCGCGCAGTGCTTGCACTCGGGGCTGCCTGCCTGTGCCACGAAGGAGTTGGATGGGCGCGCCGAGGAGTCGCCACGCGGGCGCCCGTTGCCGCACGTTGCCGCTCGTTGCCGCCTGCCAGGGTCCGCCGAGGCTTCGCCTCGTTGCCGCCCGTTTCTGCCCGTTGCCGCCTGTGGGGGGTCCGCCCGGGATGCGCCCCGTGGCCGCCCGTGGCCGCCCGTGGCCGCCCGTTGCCGCCCGTCGCCGCGTCGTGCGCTGTGGGGGAACGCCGAGGATTCGTCACGTCGCCACCCGCTGCCGCATCGTTTGCACCTCCACAGCTCACACCACATACCTCACGCGACACTGCTTTGAGCACACATACCTCACACCGCACAGCTTTCGCCCCCACGGTGCCGCGACGCACCGTTGGGGGTCCACGCTGGGTTCTATTTCAGAGGGAAACGTACGGAGGACGAGTAGGAGTCGGAAGAGGAGGAGTCGCGGGAAGAGCAGGAGGAGGCGGAAGAGGAGGAGAAGGAGGAGGAGGAGGAGGAAGGGAGTGAAGACGAGGACGAGCGAGGAGGAGGAAGCGGAGGATGATGTAGAGGCAGGGCAAACTGTTCTCCCTTACGGGACGTCCTGGGGGGCCCTCGTTGCCACGGCTGGTCCGATCTTGAGACGGGGCTAGCCTGAGGCCGCTTTTGATGGCAGGAGTTTGGCGGCGATGAGTATGAGGGCGAGGACGGGCGATGGTCACGGATTTGATGACGAGGCTGGTGATGATATTGCAGGCAATGGTGCTGATGGTGAGGATGATGACCATGCTGATGATGCTGCTGCTGCTGATGCTGATGATGACGATGCTGCTGATGCTGATTATGATGATGATGATGATGCTGATGATGATGATGATGCTGATGCTGATGCTGATGACTATGCTGCTGCTGCTGCTGCTGCTGATGATGATGATGATGATGATGACGAGGCTGCTGGTGATGATGATGTCCATGTTTCTGCTGATGGTGACGATGATGATACTGCTGCTGATGCTGATGATGCTGGTGATGATGATGCTGATGCTGATGACGCTGAAGATTATGACGGTGGTGCTGATGATGCAGATGATGCTTCTGATGATGGTGCTGATGATGCTGACGATGCTGGTGCTGATGGGCGATACTGGTGATGATGCTGCTGCTGACGACGATGATGGTGCTGTCGGTGATGCTGATGATGCCGGTGATGATGCTGACGAACATGATGATGATGCTGATGGTCATGACGATGCTGCCGATGATGCTGATCACGAATCTGATGTTGATGAGGAGGATGGGCTGCTGCTGCTGATGCTGATGCTGATGCTCACGCTGACGAGACGGGAGGTGATGAGGATGGCGATGATGCTGCTGCTGATGATGGTGATGCTGGTGATGATGCTGCTGATGATCATGATAATGCTGATGGTGCTGCTGATGATGATGATGCTGATGACGGTGATTCTGATTATGACGATGATGCTGCTGCTGCTGATAATGATGCTGATGATGATGATGATGCTGATGATGATGATGATGATGATGATGATGATGATGATGATGGCGGTGGTGATCATGACGATGCTGATGCTGCTGATGATATTATGATGAGGAGGAGGACGAGGAGGAGGAGGAGGAAGCGGCGGATGATGTAGAGGAAGGGCAAGCTATTCTCCCTTATGTGACGTCCTGGGAGTCCCTCGATGCCACGGCTGGTTCGATCTTGAGAAGGGGCTGGTCTGGGGCCGGTTTAGGTGGTAGGAGTTTGACGATGATGAGTATGAGGACGAGGACGGGTGATGGCCACGATATTGATGACGAGGATGGTGAGGATGCCGCGGACGATGATGATGATCATTATGCTGCTGCTGATGATGATGGTGATAGTGGTGGTGCTGATGATGATGAGGATGATGATGCTGATGATGAGGATGATGATGGTGATGATGATGACGTTGTAAATGATGATGCTGCTGATGATGATGCTGCTGATGATGATGATGCCCATTATCAGGATGGACGATGATGACGATGAAGACGATGGTGGTGATGATGACGACGATGATGATATGCTGATGCTCGTGGGCGATGATGGTGATGGTGTTGGCGATGCTGCAATTGCTGATGCTGAGGGTGATGCTGATGATGGTGATGATGGTGGTGATGATCATGATAAGGAGGATGAGGAGGAGTTGGAGGGTTAGGCTTAGTACGGAGATGGTGATGGTCATGCTGATGTCGAGGATATGCTGCTGCTGATGATGATGCTGATGCTGATGCTAATGCTGCTGCTGATGATGATGATGATGATGGCGATGATGATAGTGAAAGTGATGGTGATGGCGATGGTGATGCTGCCGGTGATGAGGAGGAGGATGCTAATGCTGGGTGATGTGGGCGAGGAGACATATGTCGCATTTGCATGTGCTTGCACGTGTGGGCGCACGCTTAGTCCGATGTCGCGCCTGCGATATGTCGGCGCCGCGCCATCTTCGCCCTCGTCGCCCATCTCAGCAAAGGCCGGCCCCTTACGCCTAATCGCGTATGATGACTTGTGCGTACCACGCATGCGTGTAGAGCGTGTATGGGCGAGAGAGAGTGAGAGAGAGAACAAGAGAGAAAGCGAGAGAGAGAGAGAGAGAGAGCGAGAGAGAGAGAGAGAGGGAGAGAGAGAGAGAGAGAGAGAGACAAAAAAGAAAAGGGGTGGGGACAGAGAGAGAGAGAGAGAGAGAGACAAGGAGAGAAAGACCCGGGGGGAGAGAGAGAGAGAGAGATCGATACAGTGGCATATCGCGTGCGCGTGCGAGGGACTTCAAGCAGTCGCTGGACAGGGAGCAGGAGGCGCCTGCCGAGAGCTGCCTCGCGTTCTCCGCCTGTCGTGCGTGGTCTTTGTGCTCTGCGTCGACCCTCAACCTCGTCGCTTCTTTTTGTTTCCTGGTGGAGTCAACACGCCACCTCCTGCTGCGAACCGCACTTTCCTGAAGTCTACCAGTCGTGCAGTTTTCGGTAGTTAGTTCTGCAAGCGTGCGATAAGGGCGCCGCGAACGGTCGCCCTCGTTCGGCTTCCCTCGTGTCCGCTTCTGCTCTGCCCTGAACAGAGCCATGCTGTCATGCAGCCAGTGCCCAGCATCAGATCAAGGTGCTGCCTTGTGGCCCCCTTGCCCAGGCGCCTGAGTGGTGTTCCAGCGTCTGCGAGAACGAGGCCGTGCCACATGCTAGGTTGAAGGTGCGCACAGGCTGTGT
>CAUYUJ010019083.1:181861-187940 GCA_963575745.1 Prorocentrum cordatum
GGCCATCATCCCTGTCAAATAATACCATGCGGGACACATTCGTTTTTTCTTCGCGCGCGCACGCCGTCGTCGTCGGCCGCGGGGCCCTGAATAGTAGCCACGGTCGTCCGCATGCCACGAAGTGAAGTGTCCGAACGTCATAGGGCGGGAAGCTGGGTGTGGGTGGTGGCGAAGAGTCGTTTGGAAATTTGGTAGAGCTTGAACCGGCCTCCCCCCACAAACGGTGGGGTGTATTGTTGTTGTTGTGTTGTGTTGTGTTGTTGTTGTTGTTGTTGTTGTTGTTGTTGTTGTTGTTGTTGGTCTTTCCCCCCGGGAGGGCCGGGCCCGCGAACCCACCGCGACCCACAGCGGCCTACCCGCGACCCCCGCATTGCTTTTTTTTTTCTTTTTTTTTTTTTTTTATTATGACGAACAATCGGCGCCTTGCGGCCGCGCTCGCATGTATACTTTGTAAGAATTAGGCGCGCCTGCGGCGGGCTTCTTTCAGAACCTCGCAGACTGCCGAGTCCCCACCGCCCCCCCCCTCACTCTTATCGCGGACTTTAGCTTTTTTAGGTTTTTTTGCTTTTTTCCTTTTTTTGTTTTCTTTCAGTTACTTCTTTTTTGTGTTCATCTTTGTTGTTTTTGTGGTTATTAGTCTGTTTTATTTGTCTTTTTTTTTTATTCTTTATACCCCCCCCCCCCCCCCCCCCCCCCCCTCCCCCCCCCCCCCTCCCCCCCCCCCCCCCCCTTTAATTATTTTTTGTCTAGTTTTCTTTTTTTGTTATGCGGGTGTCCGGGATGGCCCACCTGTTGGTCCCCCCAGAACGCCCTCCTCGCGCAGGGCGTGTCCCCGGGACCCAGAGGAAACAGAGGAGAAGCAGAGGCCACCGGGTGGGGGGAGCCGACCCGAGGGCGGTGGCACTCTCGAGCGCCCCCCACTGCTGGACGAAACTCGGCCGTTAAAGGGGCCCAGAGCCCCCGCGACACGGGAACTCTGGAGCGCCAACTGGCCCCAGACGCCTGCGGCTCTTTGAGGTTGTTTTTTGTTCTGTCTCTCCTCTGAAATCCGCTGCTCAGTGGCCACATGTGAACCCCACCCCCACCCCCCACGATTTCTAATGGGGGAGGAGGAGGAGGAGGAGGAGGACGAGGAGGAGGAGACTCCGTTCGGGACCTCCCGCACGAGATGACCCCCCCCCTTCGAAACTGTGGGGGGTTGGGGGCAGGGTTCACGTGCGGCCACCAACCTGTCCTTTCTCGGTCGGCGGTGGCCCTACCTCCCGGATGGGCCTCCAGTGGCAGGGCCCCCTGCTTCTGCTGGTTCTGGTTCGTCGCCTCTCGGGTCCTAGCCCAGTCAGGCACACAAGTATCGGGCTGGGAGGATGGGGTTGGGAGAGATGAGGATTTCACTAAGTACCCGTAGGCGGCCGAAGGTCTCCGGACATCCCCAGAACGGTCTCAGCGAGGCGCAATTGCCGGAGCGCATCCCGAGGGCGGGAAGACTGGTCCAAGGGCCGAAGGCCCCACCCCGATGGCCTCCTGGTGGCGGTGGTCTCTGCTTCTCCTCTGAAGCCGAGGGCGGAAGATACATCCATATCCGCGGCCTCGTGGGCTGGCCCTCTGGGCAGCGACCCCGCGGACACGGGGCGTGTTTTTGCGGATGCTCCGCGCGGAACGCACCCGTGCGGCCGCGTATCCGCGGGATCGCGCCCCGGAAGCCAGACCGCGAGGGCTTAGACTGGGACGCGTGCGCCGCTTGTGGTGAGGCTCCGGCCCCCTCGTCGTCGGGTGCTGCCAGACGTGCCCCTGGCCCAGGGCACCCCCAGGATGTCCGAGGAGGCCCCCCACGGCCTCCAGAGCATCCCTCACGAGGCTCATGAGGGCCCCAGTGGACCCAAAATGGAGCGAGACGCGGGGGGCACCCTGCGCCAGGGGCACCTCTGGCAGCCCTCCCCTCCCTCCTCTCGAATAGGGGGGGGGGGGGAATCGACTACAGAGTTGATATCCCTCCCACCCACCTCTCGAAGAGGGGATCGACTACAGAATTGCCAGACCCCAAAAAGTGATTGTTTCGTCTGATCTGCGAGCCATGCGTCGGTTGCCCCGTAGATCCACGGAGCATTCTGCATAGTTCTTCTAGCTTCGACGGGAAGATCAATTTTGGGGTAAATCAGCTCTGCCGTCGATCCCCTGCTCGACCCTCGCCCCTGCCGCCGACGGGCGTTCTGGGGCTCGCTCGTCGCAGGCGGGCCTTGCCCTCGCCATGTGGCCAAGGAGCTGCCTAGAGCTGGCGGCTGTATCTGTGTGATCGGCCCCTCCCCCTCCCCCTCCTCCTCCTCCTCTCCTCCTCTACCTCCTCCTTCTCTCCACGGATACATCCTTCTCCTCTCATCCTCCCTTTCCCCCTCCTATACCACTCTACCTCCTCCTCTCCTCCTCTCTCCCTCCTCCTCCTCCTCCTCCTCCCCCTCCTTCCTCCTCCCCCCTCCTCCCCCTCCTCCTCCCCTTAACCTCCTCCTCCTCTCCTCCTCCTCCTCCTCCTCCTCCTCCTCCTCCTCCTCCCCCTCTCGCTGGCGGAACTCGAGGCCAGGCCGTCGTGGAGCGTGCCGTCTGCTCCACCGCCCGCCTGCCGCCGCCGACCCGCGCGCCCCCAGGCGAGCAGACACACGGCGCTCGAGGCGGGGCCCGCGGCCTCCGCCCCTGCGGCCGCCCGTGCGCGCCGACGTCGTCGTCGTCGTCGTCGTCGTCGTCGTCGTCGTCGTCGTCGTCGTCGTCGTCGTCGCCGCCGCCCTTGGAGCGCGCCGCGCCGTGCGGTGCCCGCGCGCCGCGCGGCGCCGCGCCTGCAGCGGTTCCGAGAAGGAGCCGCGAAGGCCGCGCCTCTCTCTCTCTCTCTCTCTCTCTTTTCTCTCTTTCTCTCTCTCTCTCTCTCTCTCTCTCTCTCCCCCTCTCGCTAACAGAGCAAAGACGCCACCCCGCCTATCGCAGGCGATGTTGCCCCCCCCCCCCGACGCGTCGACGAAGAGTGCAAAGGCCCAGATCAAGGGGGGGATCCCTGGGATGCGCCCCGAAGGGGGCTAGTCGGACGCACCCCTATCGAGGATGGACGCCCCCCCCCCCATCGTTCCCCCAAAGCCTGGGATGGGGGTCGACACGTCCCCTGTTGCACCTGCGGCCCGTCATGCTGCGCTGCGGCCCATCGGGGGGCGCAGCGCATACCGCGCAAGAGCCCACGCCAGAGTTGCTGCTGTACTCTGGCCGAGCGAAAGAGGGGGATACACCTTAGGCGATGCTTAAGAAAGCTTAAGTTTTCGGCCAGAGTCTCGATTATTCTTAATGTTTCCATGTAAATCCTAAGATGTTCATAGAAATTCTGGGTTTTTAGTCAATTTCTGAGACTGTGAATTTCTTAACCCATGATTTCTTAAGCATTTCGCAGGGTGTAGGGGAAAGGGGGGGGGGTACGAAATCTGCTGCATGCAGCTGGTTTTGGCTCCGCCGTCGGGCCCATTCCTCGATGCAGGGGCGCCTCCCGGCGCCGGGAGGCGCCAGGAAAATCAGCTGCGTGAG
Source organism: Prorocentrum cordatum (assembly GCA_963575745.1). Lineage (NCBI taxonomy): Eukaryota > Dinophyceae > Prorocentrales > Prorocentraceae > Prorocentrum > Prorocentrum cordatum. The sequence continues at coordinate 185,411 of CAUYUJ010019083.1, forward strand.
CTGATTCTCTGCTCTGCCCTGTGCCATCCCCCCTTTAGTTCCCCCCCGATCTACGCTAAGCCCCGTGGGGTCGCAGGTGGGGTGGCGTCGCTTGCGTTCTGGCCCATTCCTCCCTCCTCCCTCCCCCCCCTCCCCCCCCTTCCCCCCCCTCCCTCCTCCTCCCTCCTCCCTCCTCCCTCCTCCACGCCGACGCCCGCATTTTCTGCGTATTATACTCGGCAGGCGTTCCCAAGGCTATTACTGATCCTGCTCACCCCTTGCGACAACAGGATCAGCCGCAGGACCCATATACTTGCATGTGGTGCGCCATGACTTTCAAGCACATTAGAGGACTCCGACAGCATATTGCACGCAATCAAAAATCGTTTGCACACACACACACACACACACTATACGGGGTATCTTTGGGAACACCACAGTATGCGATTATTGCAGCACGCGTTTTGCAGGGCGCGCATCGCTCGTCGAGCACTTGGCGAAGGACTCGCCACGTTGCGCAGTGGCATGCATAGTCAGTGGCAGCGACTGCAGCTCCGACCTGGATAAAGCTATCAGGAAACAGGACATGATCGCAAGGGTGAATGCTGCAGCAGCTGCCAGCTCAGTTCTGCAAAGATCTGCAGGACTGGGCAGATGGAGACCTGACTTCCCCGCCCATCGTGTTCCCTTCGCTCGTATGAAAACGGTGTTCGAGGCCGAAGTCATCGATCAACTGAGTGACAGTGACGCCTGCCAGATTCTCTTTGAATCGGACTATGTTTTTGGCCCCAGGGCCGCCAATGTTTATCAACAGGTCCTTGCAGGACCGACCAGGGAGCCCGCTCCTGGTTCGAGCCCCTTCGATTTCGAGGATCGCTTCTGGCCTTTTCGGCCCCAGGACTACGAACGGGAGGCATCGACTCCCATCCCTGCTCGCATACAGCGTCCCGACATCACTGTGTTTAATTGTTTTCGGGAATGAGGCGCACAGGTGATGTTCAATGGAATCTCGAACGTGAAGCTGTGGACCCTCGTTTTTCCCTTTACTGCCTTTCAGTTGATATCGCCTTCGACTCTGCTCGATGCGATCTCACACGCAAGGATGCTTTGGAAACATGGGCTGGCCACATACGTGCCAGAAGAGTCTTTAAAACCGGGGGGGGGCCCCCTTGCGAGACTTGGTCTGCGGCTCGTTGGTATGAAGGCCCCACCCCCCCTTTTCACGAATCAGCATGTGTGGGGTGTGCCGCTATGCTCGCGCCGCCAAGCCCAACAGTTAGAAATAGGCTCCCAACTGTTGCACGCCATAGTCTTTCTCTTGGCCGAGCACATGAAAGCGGGCACGCCTGGGTGGCTTGAACACCCAGTGCCCGCGACCTGGATTCCTTCCGCCCCTACCTCCTTTCGTTGGAGTCCCCTCGTCGCTCTTGCCTCTTCACCTCTATCTACTGTCACGGATGTCGATCAGTGCGAACCCTGGCCGACTGACACACTTCTAGTCCTGAGAGGCCGTGCGCCTACACGCATTCAAGGGCTCAGAATGCCAGGTCTTCCAAACCTACTCAAGAGCACGCCAGGCTATGGTCGGTGCAGTCATGGCAGAGGTGCGCATCTCACTCTCTTAGGCACACGCCCAGACGATTACAAGTTCCGCACGGCTGGCAAGAAAGTGTACCCTTTGGGCCTTTGCGAGGCCCTGGCTCGGTCGATCCTTGGTTCGGTCGCTCAGTTTGTTGCGTCGGACGTCGACGACCTTTTTTCGAGTCGGAACCGCCAGCCGTACTTCAGGCCTTGTTGGATTTCTATGTTCCGTGGTCGAATGATGACGAGAGCAGATGTCACATTCCCTCTGATTATGGAGCGCGCCCCAGTCGGGGCAGGCGCCGAGCTGATCCTCAGCGACACAGGTTGCATCAGGACGATCTGTCAACACCGACTAAGGATCATGAGTCCGAGGTCGAAGCCGACGACGAACAGCGATACATAGCGTCCCAGGTTGCAGCTACGGGCGATGATGCCGAGGCTGAGGCGGCTGCCTCCATAGGCACTGGTCATTTTGACCCTCCACCTCCGTCCTCCTTTCCTGTTCCTCCGACGTCGTTGACGTCGTCTGTCGTCCCTTCTCCCCCTCTTCCCCCCGTCTTGAGCGAGGCCCAGCGTGCCCGCATCGAGGCTAACCATGCTGCTGCCAAGGCCCGTCGCGCGGAGCGCGCCAGGCAGGAGCATGCGCGTCGAGCTCCGTGGAGCGCAGGAGGCGAACTCCGAGGCTCGATATTCAGGGATCCCACAGGGGTTCGGGATCCCGACTTTTTCACCTTTGGGGGCTACGCCGGTGGCGTAAGTGGTGGATCCTCGTGAGGTCCTATGCGCCACCCAATGGCTAGCCGCGCTGTTCGAGCACGCACCTTGCGAAGCCGCGCGTCGCATCAACAACCTCCCTCCTCCCTCCTCCCTCCTCCTCCCTCCTCCTCCTCCTCCTCCTCCCCCTCCTCCTCCTCCTCGTCCTCCTCCTCCTCCTCCTCCTCGTCCTCCTCGTCCTCTTCCTCCTCCT
>CAUYUJ010019084.1:0-77500 GCA_963575745.1 Prorocentrum cordatum
GGGGGAGGTATGAAAGGGAAGGGGCTTCCCTTCGACTCAATTACGAGGTTGCTCAAGGTCGGCTTGGCTGGAGCCCAGGGGAAGAGGAGTCCCAGGGGGGGGCGTCGTATCTGACCCGGGGGGGGGGTCGCTACCCCCCCCCCCCTCCCGGCGGGGGAGGGATCAAAGGGAAGGGGCTTCCTTTCGACTCAATTACGAGGTTGCTCAAGGTCGGCTTGGCTGGAGCCCATGGAAGAGGAGTCCCAGGGTGGGGGCGTCGTATCTTGAACCCGGGGGGGGGTCGTCGCCTACCCCCCCTCCCCCCCTCACGGCGGGGAGGGGAGCAAAGGGAAGGTTGGGCTTCCCTTCGACTCAATTACGAGGTTGCTCAAGGTCGGCTTGGCTGGAGCCCAGGGGAAGAGGTCTCCCAGGGAAAGGGAAGGACAGAGACGACGAGTACAAAGAATGACGGAGATGACGGCTCGAACGGAAAAGCCCCTCACACACGCCGACAGGGTCGGCGGATTTCAAGCCGCAGGGCTCACGAAGCCTATGTGGGCATTGGTCGTTTTCGTGCTTGCTTGACTGCAGGGGAGCGGCGGTGCGACAGCGACGGCGAACAGGAGGACAGGCACAGGCGTCACGGCGGACCCTCCAGCTTTGGTCCCTCGCCCTCTCGAGCCATCCCTTCTTTGATCTCCGTACCCTCTCCTCCTCTCCCCTCCGGTGCGCCCTCCCCGCCCCCTCCCTTCGTTCCCTCTTTTTCTCTTTCTCTTTATTTGTTTGTCCATCTCTCTCTCTCTCTCTCTCTCCCTTCATTTCTCCTTCCCTCCCCTCCCCTCCCCTCCCCTCCCCCCCCCTCCTCGCCCCCGCCCTCGCCCTGTGCCCAGATGTGGCCGCCGCGGCTGCAGCCCTCTCGAGCGCGCCAGTGTCCTGGCCCCTCCGAGCCAAAGCCCCCGCCACCTGGGCCCGGGGCCTGCCCGCCCGCCCGCCCGCCTCTGTGGACTTCCGCGCCCTTGCTGCTCCTTCCTCCTTCCTCCTCCTCTCCCCTCCTCTCCTCCTCCTCCTCTCCTCCTCCTCCCTCCTCCTCCTCCACTTCTTCAATCCTCCTCCTCCTCCTCCCCACCTGCCTGCCTGCCCGCAGCCCCGCCTCCCACCACGACTCCCATGCCCGCCCGCTCCCTGGCTCGCCAGTCCGCCGCCCCTCGCCGGGCATCTCGGCCCAACGTCGCGCTCCCAGGGGGCCCCAATTTTGCATGCCGCCAGCGCGGGCCTGAGCTCTGGGGCCCCGTCTCGCGCGCGGCTGCCGAGTGGCCGGGGCCTCGGGCGAGGCACGCCGGCGCAGGAGATGCAAGCGATGCAGGTGGTGGGCTGCAGGCATCCGTCCGTTGGCGAGATCATCGTCGGGGACTTCCTCCTGAGCTCGGAGAACCACGGCCGCCCGGTCTTCAGGCGCACCACGCAGGTGAAGGGTTTCGACGTTTTGTGCTACTTCTGGGACGACCGGGACGGGCCCAGCTACGGCGGCTGGTGGTTCGGGCCGAAGGTTGGCGGAGACCAGGTCCCCGGGAAGCTGTGAAGCGATCCTGTGGTCCACGCCACCTTTTCCTCAGTGTTCTGCAGCGCTTCTCCTACCGCCGCGGGGTCTCGTCGTAACGGTTTGGCTCGGCCTAAACAAAGAATAAAACAAAGAATAGGTCTAAGTGGTGTCGAGAAAACGTACAGGAGTAAAGCGAGTCGTATTTTGAAGAGAAAGGGGAAAAGGGGGAGCAGAATCAGGAGTCGCACGGGTGCCGAATCGAACTATGTTTCCCTCCTTGACCGCCTTCCCCCGACAGCATTCTCGCTTAGCTCTGTAATGTGCCAGCACGAAGTAGCGTGGCAGTTGTGGCCATAACGAAGAATCTAGTGTGGAGAAGGGAATAGCGTAGGCTCGTTGGACAAATACCAAGCGACGTGAACAGTCACAGGTATTTTCCTATGCCAGTCTACCATCAATTTGAGTATTGCTTCTGACGAAGTTGATGAAGATCATGACGGTGATATGTTCAGTCTTACACCGTCTGATCAAAACGAATTTCGCCTCCGCGGTGCATTTTGATTGGATGCTGTTCTTGATAGTTCGGTTCGTGTGGCATTAGTCTTTGCTTTGGTGGTACGCACTTAGTCCAGGGCCGTTGCGCTGGACGTCTGGACCCGTGAGACTTTTGTCTTGGAATGTTGGCGGTGGTGGATAGCCGGAGCCGTCCTGAGGTCTGGGCCTACAACGCCCAGAAGCAGTCGCCCACGCCTCCGACCAGTGGCTGGCAGGCAGCACTGGGCTGGAACATCTGCGCCGTGACGTGCCCCTGCCCCCCTGCCCCGATCCCCCTCCTCACCATCACAGGGGTGCGAGGGGACTGCACGAGAGAGAGAGGAGCACCTCCTTGCGCAGACCCTCCAGCTTGGGCCAGGTGCCCTACGGCGGCCCGGTCGACCCGGACCTCGTTATCAGAATGCAGGGCGCAGGCATGCAGCAGCAGCAGCAGCAGCAGCCGCAGCAGGCCGCCTACGGCGCTTGCGGCCAGCCACAGCAGGGCGCCGGCTACGGCCAACAGCAGCACATGGGCTGCGGCGGTGGTTGTGGTCAGCCACAGCAGGGCGCCGGCTACGGCCAGCAGCAGCAGCACATGGGCTGCGGCGGCGGGTGTGGTCAGCCACAGCAGGGCGCTGGCTACGGCCAGCACGCGCATCAGCAGCAGGGCTGCGGCGGCTGCGGCCAGCCGCAGCACGGCGGGTGCGGCCAGCAGCCGCAGTACGGCGGGTACGGCCAGCCGCAGCACGGCGGGTGCGGCCAGCAGTATGGCCAGCAGCACCAGCAGCAGCAGCAGCAGCAGCACCAGATGCAGCAGCACCAAGTGCAGCAGCACCAGATGCAGCAGCAACAGCAGATGCAGCAGCAGCAGCAGCAGATGCAGCAGCAGCAGCAGCAGCAGCAGCAGCAGCAGCAGCAGCAGCAGCAGCATCAGCAGCGTACGCAGCAGCAGCATATGGGCTGCGGCGGCCAGAGCGGCTGGGGCGGTGCTGGCCAGGGCCAGCAGAACAGCCAGCAGCAGAAGCACGGCCAGCAGCAACAGCAGCAGCAGGGTGGCTGGGGCAGCTCGGGCCAGGGCTCCCAAGGAGCGCCCGGGCGAATGTTTGAAGCGGCCCAGGAGGCGGTAACGCCCGCATGCAAAGCAGAGCTTCACTCGAGCCCAGGTCGACCCCCGTACCCAGAAGGGTGTTCTGCCGTCGCGTGGTCTTCTTTGGCCCCGTAAGGGCGGGGTCTCTTCCCAACAGCTGGAGCTCGGTCGGAGAGCTTCGAGGTGGCGATGCCAGTGCCGCTGTTCGCTTCCCATGGCTCTGGCGGTGGCCCGACGACTGAATAGATAGCACCTCTGACTGAAAATCCCACGCGCACATTCCCCACCCGCCCCGCAGAGCAGTGGCAGTGGCTAGAGCCCAACCAAATTGGCGCCGTAAGTTTGGTTTTCGAGCGAGGCACCATCGAAGAAAACTAAGATTGGGTTTGATCCCCAGCCCTCAACCTCTCCTTCTGCCCAGCCCGAATCCCCCCCGTGACGGGCTCGTGGCTGTTCTGTGCATCTATTCTGAGACCGCCGCTGGAGTTGCATAGGGGGGGGGGGGGGCAGACGAGACTCCTGGCGACACCGCCGCCGGACCAGAGCTCTGGCAAGGCCGACGCGCGCCTCCTGCCCCCTCCCGAGCCGACGAGAGCAACGAGCCCGCCGCGGGTCGCTGCTGACCCGCGTCCCCCAGCCGTCTCCGTCCTCGGGTCGGACGGACGCTTGGCATCGCTCAGACGTGTGCATTTTTTCTCGGCGAGAACCATCGAGGACCATCCTGGACCATCAAGCCAAAAAAAAAAAAACACGCACGAAACCGAAAACAAAACAGGGAATGGACGTCCGAGCGCTGGCGAGAACGGCAGGGGCGGGGGGGCAGGGAAAGCGAGGGGCACGAAGTCTTCGGAATGCAGCTGGTGTCTGCAGGCGTCTGGAGGCGCCAGGGAAGCCTCTTTCATGAGCTGATTCGCGAGCCCCACCTTTGCTATTCGCCCCCCCCCTCTCCCCCCATCCTGGGGGGCTTCTGGCCCGCCGATAGGACAGCAGAGCGGTGGCTGGGGCAGCTCTGGCCAGTCGAGCTGGAAGGACTCCGGTTCTAGCTGGAAGGACTCGAGTTCGAGCTGGAAAGACTCCAGTTCGAGCTGGAAAGAGTCTGGAGGAGGCCACCAGGGGATTAACGGCAGCGTCTTCCGCTGACTTTTTAACAAGACTGTACGAACGCACGCGTAATGGCGAGGTCCAGCCCCCCCCCCCCCTCATGCTCATCGTCGCCTCCCTTCTCCTTGAGTGATTGGCAGGTAGCAGGAAAAGGGAGGGGCGGGAAAAGGGCGCGGGGATGTGAGAGAGCAGGCATCTCCCAGAGGAGTAATGAAACAGCCCTCGGCCAACCGCCGATGAAGCGGACTGGGGGCGGGGCCTGCAGGGCAGGAAAGCCTCAAGCGTTGCACAAGTGTCTCGCACCGTTCACAGCGCCCGCGTCCGTTTCGTGCGCTGCGCTTCGTGAGGGCCCGAGCGCCGGGCGTGTCGTCGGCAGAGCTGGCAAACCAGCGCGGAGGTGGAGAGCATGTGAGCTGATCGCGCTGCAGGTATTCAAATCGTGCATGACACAGATATTCGCCAAGTGGAGTCATGGCGGTGCGCCTACCCAGACACCATCGATACACCGTCTCGGAGATAACACCATGTATCGAAGACGCCTACGGCGAATCACCGCCGCCCCCTGCCTTTTTGGAAACGCCGATGTGGCCGAAAGTTGGACTAGAGCTTGGCCAAGCTATCGGACCATGAGTTCCCCGAGTCGGTTTGGAAAGCTTTCGGGGAACACATGGGAGAGAATGATTATGAACAGGAAGAGGAAGAGGAAGAAATAGAGTAGGAGGATGAGGGTTGTTAGGAGTCTCTTGGGGCACCCTTGGGGTCTGTTGGGGGCTTCTTGGGGGCCTCTTCGAGGCCTCTTGGAGGCATCTTGGGGGCCTCCTTGGGCCTCTTGGGGCCTTTGGGGGCTTCCTGGGGGTCTCTTTGGCCGTCTTAGGGCGTTCCTGGTCCGTCTGACGCCGTCTGGAGCCGTCTTGGGGGCCTCTCTGGGCCGTCTTGGGGCCCTCTTGGGGCGCTTCAGGGCCGTCTTGGAGGCCATGTTGGGCGTCTTGGAGGCCTCTTGGGCCGTCTTGGGGCGCTCTTGGGGCCGTCTTGGGGGGCCCTTGGGCCGTCATAGGGCCTTCTTGGAGGCCTCTTGGGCGATCTTGGGGGCCTCTTGGGCCGTCGGAAGGCCGAAAAGAAGAAAACGCAAACAACCTTCAAAAACCTAAGGAAAACCAATGATTTTGGCCTCTTCGGGCTCTCCTGGAGAACGTCTTGGAGGCCTCTTGGGCCATCTTGGAGGCATCTTGGGGCCATCTTGGCCGTCTTGGAGGGCATCTTGGGCCGTCTTGGAGGCATCTTGGAGCCATCTTACCCGTCTTGGAGGCCATCTTGGCCGTCTTGGAGGCATCTTGGAGGCCATCTTGGGCCATCTTGGCCGTCTTGGAGGCCATCTTGGGCCAAGTTGGGGCAACAAAGGCATTGACAGATGGATTTTCGGAAACTTACGGGTGGCCGGCGGGACGGGCCGAAGCCCACATTGGTTGGTTCTTTTAGAAAAAGAACCAAAACCAAAACCTGAAACGTCCAGCACGCCGTGCACCCCTGTGGCAAGACCACAGGGGGCGGCGGATCTAATGGCCGTCGGCCCATCCCGCCACCGTGCGTGGGTTGTGGGCCACACAGGCCTCTAGGATGTTTGTTGGGATGTCGCAGGAGGCCTCTCGGGGGCCTCATGGGGGCCGGTTGGAGGCCTCTTGGGAGCCGTTTCGGGGCCTCTTCGGGCGTTTTGCCGGTTCTGGAGCATTCATAAGAAACAGCCACATGATGAGTTGTCCGCCCGCGCCCAAACGGCCAGACAGCCTGACTGACAGCTCCAGTGGGGCGGCTCGCTGTGCGCGGCGTGGGCGCGGACTCTCAAGGTCGGACTGCTCTTACCGGTGCCTTTTTACTCATGGCATCGGGTTGAATCTTCGTGTGCAGCATTGGCCTTCACCCCTCTCGATTGGGGCTGCGGATCTACATCGCGATCTCTTCTCACTCGGTTCGTGATGCGAAGGGCACGCACGCGAGCTGACATCGTGTTGATGTAATGGCTCTTAAGGGGGGAGAGATATTCGGCCTGCTCTCACCGTCGATGGCCTCAGAGAGCCCTCGCACCCCCGCCTTCAGTCTGCCGGCCCAGGGCTGCGCGCAGAGTTGCTATCCTGCCTTGGGTTCGTGCGTCGGGCAGCGATTTCTGGGAGAGCTGTCGCAGGAAGGGCGGCCAGGGATGCCCGTCGAACCGAATCTGGTGTCAGCCCGAGCAGCTCCCCACACCCTCCCCAACAAACGGCCCACTGAGAGACCCCAGGGAACTTTCCTCGGGGGCCCTCCTTGGCCCACACGACGGCCGCAACATCGCTCCTTGCAGTGCTTCGGGAGGAGGAGGAGGAGGAGGAGGAGGAGGAGGAGGAGGTCCGTAGCCATTTTGGCTCAAGGCTAAACGTAACGAAGGTTCGGGGAACCGAGGTGTTGCGATTAGCTTTGGACCCATCCCTAGCGATCTCTCGAATCGCTTGGGGCTTGCCCGCGGCACACCTTCTCGTCCTCTCACCCTGTGCACCACCAGTGCTATCTGCGAGCCATGGGCGATGGCGGTCATGTCATCCCGAGCCAGATGCAGATGGCCACAGATATCGACCTCGACGGCATCACTACCTTCCCGCCGTCTCAAGTGGGCGCTGGTGGGTCTTCGCAAGTGGCTACTCCTGTCCGTGGTGCTGCCCCTCCTGGTGCTGATTTGGGTGGTGGTGGCCAAGGAGTGCAAGGTGGTATCAACAAACGTCGCGCTGGTCCTCTGCCCGCAGGTGATGCTGACTTCGAGGTCGTCCATGCCGCATACTTACAGGACTCCATCGAGGCCTTGCGTGCTGAGCTGCTCGAGCAGGTCACGAACACGACTTCCGCGCTCAACTCCAGTCTGCAGGGATTGGCTACCAGGGTGCAAACCACATGTTCTGCGATGGCATCGCAGGTCGAACAACGTCTTCATGGAGTGGAAACGATTCAACGCCGTCACACAAAGCAGCTCCAGGCTCTTCATGAAGAGGTCAAACAACTCAAGCGTGAGCTCAACGTGGTCAAGGAAACTCCCAGCGAGATGCCCACGGTCTTCCCGAAGTTGTCTCTGGATTCGGCGTTCAACCGTGCCATCGACGCGTCGATCATTGTGGTCCGCTGCAAGGAGCAGACAACGAAGCATCAAGTTCATGGAGCCTTTTCTACCGTGGCTGGAGCGTCTCAACATCGAGTCGTCCGAGTGGGAGCTCCAGGGGGAACCGTCGGACAGGAGGTTCACGATCAAGTTCAAGGGTAGTTCTCAGTTCGCCGCCCGCCGTGTACAGCATGCACTCAGCCTGTTGCGCCCGCAGCGTCCTGGCGAGGAGTGGATGCGCTTTTTCGCTCCTGCGATTTCTGGGGCCCGCTCGGAGATCTTTGTCGGGTCGGACAAAAACCAGTGCCAGGTCAAGCGCGAAGTCGCGCTTAAGGCTGCCAAGAGGTTATTTGAGAACCGCTTTCAGGACAAACAGTTGTTTGTTGACAAGCTGCGCGGCACCATTTCCACGAATTGGCGCCAGCTCGTGGAGATCACTCCGCAGGCCGACGACGCGCCGCGGGTTCGCTGGGCGGAAGCGAATCTGGCTCTCGAGAATATCTCCCGCGAGGAAATCGAGGGGCCGCTGGCTGTCGCCATCCAGGGGGACAACCAGACCCAGTGGTCTCTTTAGCACGTTCTTCGCTCTCTGGAGCGGATCTTCCGAGACGCTGTTGAGGACCGGCTCTTGGAACTCGAATGCCCCGTTGCACCATCAGACTCTCGTGCGCACTGCTGAATTCCGCTATTTAAAACGCCTGCTCCGTCCTGGGGCAATCGTGGCCGTGCGGGAAGTCCACGGATCGATTGCAGAGGTGCGAGATTTCTTGCATCACGCTAATCTCCCCTTCTCCTGCTCCTCCTCTTTCCTTCCAGCAGTGCTTGACGATGATGGTATCACTAGGCCGCGCCCTGCAGGAGGCGTTGTCACATTTTATCCGAAGTTTAACCCCAGCAGCGAACGGGAGCGGAGGTTCGGCAGCGCGTCTCCCCTCGTCTCTTCTCTCTCTCTCTGGTTCCTGGTCGAGTATTACACGCGTTTCTCATCTCATGATGGTTCGACATGGATATCTCACTATAACGTTCACAATCACAGTATCTCTCGTGTTCAACGTCGTCATGTATGTCAGTGTATCGCTAATGATCTAATGGGCGCTAGTCGAGACCCACAGAACAAGCTGGCCATCGTTGTCGGGGACTTGAACTTCGGTCTGCAACCGCCCGCGCCGCTCAACCCGAGCGACGAGCTTTTCAATGCACCTCTGCCGCCGCTCGTTCCAGGGGCTCCCGAGTGGCGAGAAGTTCTTCATAAGATGGTTGAGTTCCAGCTAGAGGCGCCTACCCATTATCATGCGGGGGTACAGCACTTATCCTACATCGATCGGTTGTTCTGCTCTGCTTCAGGGTGGGTGTTATCTCAGATGGTTGCCAGCGGGGAGGTGGTGGGAATCCCAGAACAGCTTCTAGCGAAACACATCTCAGACCATGCTGCAGTATGTGCGACTCTTGTTGCTCGTCAGCGGCCGCCTGAAGATGCCCGGCCTATCCCGCGTGAGATCTTTCGCACGGCCGAATTTGCGTGGCATATGCGTCGTGCACTTGCTGCTGCTGAATATGAACATCTTAGTGTACCTCTCAGACATGCGCATTATAAGGAACTCATGATAGAAGCAGCTCGATATGCCCGAAACACGCTTATCATACACAAGCCGCAGTCGCTCGACGCCAAATTCATAGTCCTGCGTACGTGTGCACGTGCTGTCTTTCGGCAAGATGTGCGTCTCGCCGAGCGCGTTTGCCAGTCCCACCCTCTCGCTCGTGAGCACCTCGTTTACGACGAAGCTGCGAGCACGGTCGATCTGGTCTCGCCGCTGGACTTTGCATCGCTCTCGGACACGCTGCACGCTGAAGTTTCACAGCGTCGGCGACAACTCGTGCAAGCGAGTCTCGCTGCTGCTGGAAGCGAGCAGCGCCAGGCTCGGCTTCGAGGACGGGTGGAGAAAATGAAAAAGGCTGCTAAGTTATGGCCCCCCTCTGACAAACGTGTCTCTCTGGCGGGGGTTCGGGTCCAGGGGCAAATCTTGCAGGAACCCTCCCGCGTCCTTGAAGCGCTGTCTGCTCATTGGGCCCCCGTCTTTTCTGGTAAGCCTTTCGAAGAAGAGCCTGCTAAGTCGCGCCTTCAGGAGTTCGCCCCTCGAGTTTCGCGCCACGGTCCCCCCCCCCCACCTTGGCCTTCCTGGAAAGCTACCTTCGGGGGCAGTCCGACCCTGGCCCCGGGCCCGACCGTCTCAAACACGCTGCGTGGCAGCATGCCCCGCTAGGTCCCTCCATGCTGTTTGAAGGACTTCAGTGGATCCTGAGCGGCTTCTCGCTCTCCTTCAACTTTAACGAGCTGCTGGGAGTTTACATTCCCAAAGGCACGGAAGCTGGCGATCAAGATGTTTTTTTTTTCGGGATGTTGGGGACACTCGGCCTCTCGGCCTCAAAAACACGGACTGTAAGATCCTGACGGGGGTTTGTTGCTGGGAGCTCTCTCGTCGCGTCCCTGCTGGACTCGGCTCGAACCAACGTGGTTTCGTTTCGGGCCGAAACTTTTGTTCGAACATCGTGGAGTTGGATACTTACTCGAGGGTCTACTCTATGGGTCCCAGGGCGTCGCTTCCGCTGCTTATAGGTTTGGACATCGGCCAGGCCTTCCCGAGCTTGTGTCAGAGATGGCTGATGCTGGTGCTCGACGCTCTCGCCCTCCCTCCTCCTCTTCGGTGGTTCTACCAGGTTATCTACGAAAACGTCACGCGTCGGGGGAACATTGGTGGCGTTACTAGCTTTATGTACCACATCACGGCTGGCATCGTCCAGGGCTGCCCGGCTTCTGGGCTTCTCTTCAGTCTCGCTCTTGATCCCTTTCTTCAAGACTTTCGCTCCGTGGTGGACGGCACGGGCCGTGGCCATACGAGAGCTTGTGCCGACGACATCGGCATGGCGCTGAAGTGCATCTCCGCATTGAGTGAGATCTCGGCGGTTTTTCGGAAGGCTCAGAGACTGGCGCACCTGAAGCTCAAGATCCCGAAGTGCCACATTGTCCCGCTTATAGATTCGGCATCTCCTGAAGTCATTCACCAGTATCGCCTCTGGCTTGGCACTCACCTTCCGGGTTGGACCTCCATGGGAATCTCGGGCAAACTCAAGTACCTTGGGATGTTTCTAGGACCTGATGTCGAATGGGACTCGTGGCACGCCCCGCTCAGTAAGTACCAGTCTCGTTGTGCCTTGATAGCTGCTGGTGGCTCTGCGACAGAGGTTACCGCTTTACTTTATCGCCGCCGTGCTGTCTCGGTCTTATCTTACGTCGCCCAGTTCATGATCATCCCTCCTCATCTCCGAAAGTCAGAGTACCAGCAGCTGTCCCGTCTATTTAAAACGCCGTTTCGTTGCTGGGCGAACGCCGACTGGCACCGCCTGAAGGACTGGGGTGGACCCCAAACGACCTCGATCCTCGCCCTTTGCCTCGCATCTCTGATGCGCTCTTGCAAATGCACCCTCCCGTGCTGGCGTGACTGTATGTGGATTTTGGAAGAGACCGCGTGGGCCGAACTCCCGCTCGTCACCATCGTTTCTGGTTATCCTGATCTTGAAGGAGGGCGCCGTTGGTGCCCGAAGTTTTGGAGGTCCCGCCCCATCGCTCAAAATCTGCAACAGGCTGATCTAGGCTTTCAGGACTCCCCGACTTGCAGGATCCCTGGCAGGGCGGCTCTTCGCGCGCTGCGAGACCATGTCGCTGCTCACCCTCTCCTTCCTCTTAAAGCACTTCATCCCCAGCGTGTACTCTACCTATCCCTCCTGCACTCCCTCTTCCCCGATAACTTGATCACGATGTTCAAGGCTCGTCTGCGCAGAGGTTGCCCAGAGTCGGTCCAAGAGGTTGAGACGATTGACTGGGATCGCTGCCGTACCGAGATTCTCTCCCTCCCTCCCTCCTGGCGCGCTGCCGTGCTGAAAACTCTTGCCGCTGCCTGGGTTGCTGATAGCCGATTGCAGAAGTCTACACCATGCATGCTCGGATGCCCAGATTGTGCAGACAGATTTTGGCACTACTGGAAGTGCCCACGTTTCCTGAGGCTCCTCACAGAAGTTGTTGGACACCCTCTTGACTATCGTCCCCTCGCTCGCCTCGGCGTCCTTTCCCCCTCTCGTGCCTCTTTTGCCATCCCTGTTTTCGCCTACTTCCTGTCCAATGCCTTGCACCCTCTCGTGTCAGTGTCAGCGCCTGTGATCCCGCCAGACACGCAATCCAGCGTGCTCAGGGCGGTGCGGTTTCAGGTTGCCCGCCCAACGTGCGGTGGCCTGCGCACGTGATGTGGATGAACCCCAGGCGCCCCCCTGCTACGCCTGAGGAGGAGGAGGACGAGGAGGAGGAGGAGGAGGAGGAGGAGGAGGAGGAGGAGGAGGAGGGGAGGAGGAGGGATGGAGGAGGAGGAGGAGGAGGAGGGGAGGAGGAGGAGGAGGAGGAGAGGAGGAGGAGGAGGAGGAGGAGGGGGGGGGGGGGGCGCGGGTGGCTCCCGTGGGGCTTCCGGGGGGGCCCTCCCCGGGCTCCCCCTCGGGGCACGCGCGCAGGCCCTGTGCGGCCATGCCGGGGCCAGGCTGAGGCCCCCAGGGGTTAGCGGGGGCGGCAAAGAGGGGGGTGATGACTAGGAGTGGGTGGATATCATGGCGTGGGCTTCGATATTTCCCCAGATTTCATGGCGCCTCTTCTTGTTTCCTTGCGTCCCTGGCCCCCCCGCTGGGCCGCGCACCTGCCGCCGGTCATGATTTGCACCCCCCCCTCCTTGGACACCCCCCTCTTGGCCGCTCCCGAGGTTCGCGGAAGCGGAGAGGAGGCAGGAGGGGGAAAAGCACACGCGGACAGACACAATGAATCGTCGATTCTCACGGAAATATGGAAAACTATGGGAAGTGGGGGGGGGAGACAGAAACGCAGAACATATGGGGAATCCTTTGATTTGTCTGCATTGATTTGTGTGTCTGAGGGCCCCTTCAAGAAGGCAGGCGACAAGAAGCATACTGGGGCCTCCCGGGGGCATCCTGAAGAAGTTCCGTGGCCACCTTGGGCCGTCGTATGGCGGTATTGGGGCCCCCTTGGAAGCATGCCAGAGACCATCTTGCGCCATTTTGGAGACCATCTTGAGCGGCAGTCGGACCGAGGCATAAGATCGAGGTCGGTTTGGGGGAGGTACTCTAAGTAATGTTCTTCGTGGTTGTGGGACGTTCTCCTGCCCCCGCACGGCTCAGCGCTGTGCCTTCTCCTCGGTGCGCCGCGGTACGCCGTTCGTGGTGTCCCATTGCGACCCCCGCCAGCTCCAGCCGCTGGCTGCCGCCCACCCGCCACCCTTGCCACCGTGGTTTGCCACGGCCGCCCACCGCGCACTGGCCCTGCGCGCCTGGCTGCTGCTGCCCCCCGGCTGCTCATCATCGAACTGTCCGGCGTTTGGGCGTCCCTTCTCCCTCTCGGCCGTCCCCCCCCCCTTGCTCGCCGGCCAATTCGCTACTTAGTGCCCCTATCTAGCTTCTCGCTGGAGCGGAGTTCGCCGCCTCGCCGCTGACGAAAAAATTACTGGCACGTTTTTGTGCACCCTGGGGGAGGGTACCCTCGAATGTTCTTCAGTGTGGCGCCTTTGTTCGCTCGTTCTGGTAAGGCTGGGGCTCGGGGCTCATGATGCGGCTACGTCCGTCCGCGGGGTCGCAGGTTATTGAGAGATGTTCTTCTGGCGTAGGCTCGACTGTACGTAGAGCCATCTTGCCATCTTGCAGCCGCCCAGAGCCGCTTTTGACGTCCCTGCGCGTCCCGGGGGGGTGGGGGGGAGGGCGCCCAGACCCCCTGGGAGCGGCAAGCCGTGGCAGACCCCTCCCCGAAGGGGAGCGTTTGGGCAAGAGCCGGTCAGCGGACCTGTGGCGCGCGGCCGGAAGGGGGCCGAAGCCGGCGGCCGGACCCAGGCGCGCAAGCCGCTCCTCAGCGATCAGAAGCGTGGGAGGAGGAGCGGGCCAGCCTCCCACCGCCCCCTCCCACCGCCCCCTCCAGGGAACCGGAGGTGGGCCGGCCCCGCGGGCGGCAGCAACGGCCGCCCCGACCGGTCAGCTGAGCAGCCTACGCCCAGAGGGCCAGTGGGATCCTCCGCCCGCGTCTGCGTCAGGGGAGGGAGGGAGGGCCCACCCCGGGCCCCCCGAACTGGCGTTTCCTAGGCAGCCCTTGCCTCGCCCCATCCCTTCCTCAGCCGTGTTTGCCAAAGGGCTTCGCTTGTCGAGGTGCTTGTCATGAGGGTGGCTGTTCTACATGACTGTGAAGGCCTTGTGGCGGGGGCCGCCGGCCCTGGAAAAAGACCCCCCTGATGAAGGTGACAGCCAGAGTGGTTCGGGAAGGTTGGGGCCAGACGCTCAGGAGAGTTGCTCTGAAACCCCACGAGGTTCCCAAGAAGCGTATGACGAGGAGCACAGCTTGGCCAAGCTATCTGCCTATGTGCTTTCGCAGAAGAGGGGGAGGAATCAGGAGAGGGAGGAGGAGGACGAAGAGGAGGAGTGGAAGGATCAGAAGGAGGAGGAGGAGGAGGAGGAGGAGGAGGAGGAGGAGGGTGAGGAGGAGGAGGAGGAGGAGGAGGAGGAGGGTGAGAACGAGGAGGAGAACGAGGAGGACAGCGAGGAGGACAACGAGGCGGACAAGAAGGAGGAGGAGGAGGAAGAAGAGGAGGAGGAGGAGGAGGAGGAGGAGGAGGATTGTCAAGGCTTCCTCTCTTAGGACACGGGTAAAGTATTAGAGTGCTCTTGGATGCCTCTTGGAGCGTCTTCGAGGCGCCTTGGACCGTCTGGAGGTCATCTTGGGCGTCCTGGAGCAATGTTTCGCTGACTCTGGGCCTCTTTGGCCCCTCTTGGAGCATCTTGGACTTGATTTGTTCTGATTTGTCAAATGAGGGCCAAATTTGATCGAAGGCGGCCCGAGAACGGAAGGTGGGGGAGCGCATTCTGAGCTGGACCCCCCCCTGGGACCTCCCCCCCCGCGGCCCCCTTCTGGGACCCCCCCCCTGGACACCCCACTCGGGGACTGCGGGAAACCTTGTTCTGACCCAGGACTCGCTCGTAGGACCCCCCTTCCCCCGGAACCCCTCCTCGGGAGACCCCTCCTTGGGACCCCCCCCCCAGGACCTCCTTCTGGAACCCCCCTCCCTGGAACCCCCCTCCCCGGTGCCATGACCCCCCCCCCCTCCCCTGGATGGGGAAGGAGTCAAGGGGAAGAGGCTCCCCTTCGACTCAATTACGACTTCGATTGCGACCTGGCTCGATTCACTTCGAGTTGACGAGCTTGGCGCGCCGAGAGCTTGGCGCGCCAAAGAGGGTGATGAGGTGGGCGCGCCCAAGAGAACGCCAAAGGGTGCTCCGAGGACGACGGCAAGGCAGTCGCACAGCTTTCACGAAGCGCCATGCACTGCATGAGCGCGGAAACCCAAGCTGATCAAAACTGAGTCACCCATGAAGGGCTGTGGAGAGTCATCCCACCCTTCCGACCTCCTGGCAGTGCGGAAGGAGACCCAATTTCCTTTGACTGTCCCGCCGGCCTGCCTTTTCTTACAGGCTGGGACAGCGACAGGCGCTGCGGCCGGGGCAGCAGAAACGGCCGTATCATATCTTTTTTGCCCCCGCCACGATGGCCAAGCAGTCACGCAGCTTTTCGTGTCCAGGGCGCACGGCGACGCCCGCTGCGAGTCCCTGCGCGCGGGCGCCGTCGCCTCCGCCCTCCGCTCTGCTGCGGGAGGGCGCTCCCTGCCACTCTGCTCTGGAGTCTCTGCTGCGCTCTACCTGGCGCCGGCCAGTGGTTTCGTAGCACCTCTTCTTCCTCCCCCCTCCCCCCCACACGCCGTTTTGCCGACGGCCGCAGCGCTGGCTTCAGGCCAGCCAGCTTTGCATTGATACGAGTCAAGGGGATTTCGTGGCATTTGATTTCTCTTGTCTTCTCTCTGTCCTCATCTTCCTCCTCCTCCTCCTCCTCCTCCTTCTCCTTCTCCTCCTCCTCCTCCTCCTCCTCAAGTCCTCCTCCTCCTCCTCCTCCTCCTCCTCCTCCTCCTCCTCCTCCTCCTCCTCCTCCTCCTCCTCCTCCTCCTCCTCCTCCTCCTCCTCTCCTCTCCTCCCCTTCTTCTCCTCTCCCCTCTCTCCTCCTTCCTCCTCCTCCTCCTTCTCCTCCTCCTCCTCGTCCTCCTCCTCCTCCTTTCCTCCTCCTCCTCCTCCTCCGCCTCCTCCTCCTCCTCCTCCTTTCTTTCCCTTTATATAAGATTCGTTGGGATTCCAAGTTGACGTGGTCATTCGCGGAACTTCGGCCCGGATTGTTTTATAACAGTGCAGGTCTGCAGGTGTCCCAAGTCCCCAGGTGCGCGCAATGGCTCGCCTATGGCAGGTTGGCTTGCGCTGCTTCAGGTATTTGGGATTGTTTCTCCGCCTCCCTCTCCCCTCTCATCCTTCTCCGCTCCTCCCCGCTGAATGTGGTGACCTTCCCGACCGACCGCTATAGATCACTTCCCTTACGATGATGGCCCCCTTGAGGGGCAGCGGTTGTGGTGACGTTAACCCGGGCCGGCCTTTACAGAGCACTTCCGTCGCAATGATATCCTCCTTGAGGGGCAGCGGGTCGTTCGGCGTCCGCTCCCATCTTCCCCCCTAAAGCAAACAAGTTTTGCGGGCGCGACGCGTAGTGCATTGCATGAGCACATGGCCCCAGAGTTGATCTTCCCGTGGAGGGCACCTCGCGTACGGCTCGTAAGGAATCCTGCGGGCCACAGCGCTCGACCGCGGGTGCATGGTCTCCTCGGGGGGCGTCTTGCGACTTTGTATGGCCCTAGGTACGGTAGAGGGAAACAATTAACGAACACCCCCCCCTGCCCCCCAAACTCAAAGTTGGCACGCGGGGGGGAGACTGCGGTCGAGGTGCAACTCAACAGACCCACCGCCAACTTTGAATATTGGGGGGAGGGGGAGGCGTTCACAGATGAATGTGGCATGATCGTTCGCTATTTTTTCCGAGGCCTGTATCGCGCTCGCTCATGGATTCTCTTTACTAAACAGAGTTGGAGTCTACCCTTATCCGAGGACGGGGTCAACGGCCCCTCTCCGCGAACTGTTCTGCACGATCGCTCATCCCAAATATCATGCTGGCCAGGCTGGTATCGGCACCCCCGCCATCTCTTGCAACAACTTATATGCGGCATGCGTGCGTTGAGCTAGGAATCGCTTCTTCTGAGAATCCTGTGCAACAGCTGCGTTACTGGGCACATACGCGCGCCGCCGCGTTCACATGGCTAGTCGAAAGCTAATGCAAGTGATGTGCTTCTTCAACGGAACGGCTGCCAGAATGCTACACGCGCGCCCCCGTTAGAATCGTAAGAAAACCACAGGTTGTTAGCTCAAGCCAGAGCATGCGGGCCACCTGCGCGCGCATTTCAAACACGTTCAACAACCATCGCGCGCCCACCAGCTCTGTCAGATAGTATCATGCAGGCCACGCCCGCGCGTCTCCGCGCGCGTGCGTCGACTTTCGTGCAGAGCCATGGGTTTTCGGGCCAATTCAGCGCAGATCTGTGCAACAACGTACGAGCACCTACTGGTGTTCATTGCGTGTCATGTCACGATGTCTGGACTTCTGCGGGCGAGCACTGTCTCACCGCCCTCATCAGGACATTCGTTATCATCATCGTCAGCGTCAGCATCGCCATCGTCATCATCATAGCCCTCGTCAAGTTTCTGCGCGCGGGCACTCCCTCATCATCGCCACCAGCAGCACCATCGCCATCATCATCGCCAGCGTCAGTTTTGCCATCATTATTCTTATCACCATAATCGGAATGACCATCGTCGCCATCGACATCGAATCGCCCCCATCGCCATCGGTATCAGCGTCATCACCACCGTCATTGGCGTCGCTCCCGTCACCATCGCCACCAGCAGTTCGCGAGCTGGAGGACGGACTCTTCTGCGCGGGTTAGTTCCATGCGCAAGTGCGCTCGTTGATGCTCGTTGAGGTCATGGCCGTGTGAGCTTCCCCAACAGGTTGCGGGTGAGTGGGTGGAATGTTTGCACGAGTATAAGAGGTGGTCACGCGTGGATGTTGCGCGGGCTGTGAATTGCACACCATAGGCAACACCCTTGGAGCCGTTTTCATCAGTGCTGGAATCCATATGTTTTCGGAGGGCCTGTCTGCCCGTAAGAACAGATACGAAATCGGCAGGCCCGCGGATGTGTATAGGCAGGTTTTGGGTTTTTGAATCTGCCACTCGTGTGGGGGTACGGAGATAGGCTGGCCCGCTTTTGGCCCTCGGCCTGCTGACCAAAGGCTGCGCGTAGAGATGCCGCCTTGTCAGGGCTCATTTCGACTCCTCCGACTCGATTCGATTTCGATCGGTTCCGATTCCGATTCGATTGGACTTCGGAGTCCGATTCGGATTTCGGTTTCTCAATGGGGGCCTCACCAGCCTGCCGATCTCCGCCGACTCGACTTCTCCCGACCTGGCCGCCGATCTCCGCCGATCCGGCTCATTTCCATCGCCAGTCCGACTCCTCGCTGCGATCCCAGGCTCTCCAGATTCGCCTTTGCCGGCTGGCGTCGGGCTGCCCCCCTCCCGTCCAGGCTGGGACAAGAACGACCAGCAGGGCGGCCGGGGCTGGGGCGGCGGCTCGGGGGGCCACAGCGACTGGCAGCAGGACCAGGCCAAGAAGGAGGAGGACGCAAGGCGCGGAGCCACAAGCGAATTCGCGGACCCCGCCCCTGTTTCGGGTCGAGTCTCGAGCGAAGAGAAACACGAAGAAGAGGCTGCGCGTTTCGCCCCCTAGGGGCTCTTCGGTGCAACTTGCCTGCGGTGCAGCATCAAACGAGCGTCGTCGACGATGGGGCCGTCACAATCGAATTCGGGGACCCCGCCCATCCCACATCCCCCATCCCCCTGGCGGTCGGATCTGGTCGGTCTAGAATGCCTGCCCCCTGCTCGGTGAGGACGACAACGGCTTTCCAATGCAGCCATTTTCTCGCTTGTGCCGCAGCTCGCTGGTCTCCTCCCGCGCCCCCGCCTTCTCCCTCCACAAAGATGCTCGCGTTTTGCTTTCCGTGGACTGGGAGGGAGGGCGCGGCGCTGGCCTCCCATTGGAAGCTCTGGGTGCGGAGGGGGGGGGTTAGATAGTAAATCACGGAAGCTTCCGCTCGTCCTCGCTTGCGTGCATATCGGCGCAGAGCGCCGAGTAGCGATCAAACAGCGCGGAACAGTGCCCAGCAGCGTCAACAAGCAGTCCAGCGGCGCCCGCTAGTGGCCAATAGCGCCCAAGAGCGCCACGGGAGGGAGGTGCATTGCGTCCGCTCTGCGCGCGCTTGGGCGCCAAGGGGGGCGACCAGAGGCCTCCGTGAGCTGCTTTCTGAGGACGGGGTGGGGGCGCGGAGGGTGTGCCGACCTCCCCTGCCGAGGAGGGATGCCGCCCGCAAGCGCATGGAGGAGGAGAAGGCGAGGGTGGCCGCCGCCCAGGCCGAGCAGCGTGCCAAGAACGAGGCTGCCAGGAAGGTGCTCGAGGAGAGGAAGGCCAAGGCCGAGGAGGAGAGGCAGAAGAAGCTCGAGGAGTTCAAGCAGAGGCAGCAGGAGATGCAGAGGCAGAAGGAAGAGAGGCAGGCCGAGATGCAGAAGAAGCAGAAGGAGCAGCTTGCCGTCGGCAAGATCAGGCCCAGGGGCTTTCAAGCAACAGGGGGAACACCAAACAAGGAAGGGGGCTCCATGTTAGGGCTGCGCGTGATTCTTCCGCCAACAGGCCAAGAATCAGCGAGCACCTGCCTTTTGCCATGGACACTTCGAGATGGGCCCTGCGCGTGCCCGGCGCCCAGGAGCCCAGAGACGCCTGTGGGAACCGTGGGGGCGGGCGGGCCCCTCTGGCGAGTGGCACCCAGGGGACCGAGCGACGCCTTTTTCCAGGCCGGGACCGCGGGGGCGGGCGCGGGCGGGCCCGGGTCTGGCGAGCGGCACCCGCGGGGCCCAGGAGACGCCTCTCTCCAGGCGGGGGCCGCGGGGGCTGGCGGGCCCCCCGCTGTCGAGCGGCGCCCAGGCATCACGAGGCGCCCTCTGCCGGGCCGGGGGCCGTGGTCGGCTGCGCGCAAGACTGACCTTCCGCTGGAGTGACCCCTGGTGCGAGCCCACAGGGGTCCCTCCAGCACTGGCTGGCGCGCTTGGATGTGGCCCCCCCCGCGTCCCCCCAACGCCGCACACCAATGGTCACTCTTCCCTACGTGAGGGTATACTCTTGCGTGTAGCCGACATGGGGGCGGGAGACCGCATTTTCAGGACCATGCCCCATTTGGGGGGCGCTAAGAAACCCAGGAGAGGAACTGCTGCTGCTCCTGCTTCTCCCATTCCTCCCCTCTCCTCCCCTCGCGGGCCGGTCAGCTCCAGCTGTGCCAGCCTGGGGTCGGTCACTTTCGGAGGTGGAGGAAAGGAGGAGGAGGAGGAGGAGGAGGAGGGAGGAGGAGGAGGAGCAGGAGGAAGAGGAGGAGGGAGGAGGAGGAGGAGGAGGAGGAGCGGGAGGAAGAGGAGCAGGGAGGAGGAGGAGGAGGAAGGAGCGGCAAGTGTGCGGGGAGTCCATCCTCGGCCTCCTCGCTCCTCCTACCCTTGGCTGGTAGAGAGCGCGGTGGCCGAGAGGGGGGGCAGCATCGAGGGGGAGTTCATTTTGCATACAGTCGGGGCGCTGAATAAGGAACCCTTTTCGTTGGGGAGGGGCTCGGTGTTCCTTGATTGTTTTACAGTTTGCCTTGGGTTATCCTGAGGTTCTCCATGGGAAGTCGAAGTTTAACTGATGGGAAAAAGGGGCCTCGTTCCTTATTTGGGGTTCCTTAGGTCAACGCCCCGAATGTAGGGCTTGACGTGGGGCGCCGCGTGGTCAAACGACATAGTGAGCAAAGCGATGTGAGCGAGAGTGCCACATCAGCGGGTGGCCCGGTCACCCACGTCACGTGTTGTTGCCGGCAACGAGTCTTTAATGCCATCTGAGATTGCTTCGCATTAGGCTTGGGATTTGAAAGTTGCATCACGAGTTCTGCTTCCCAGGTGCGAATCGTGCAATGTACAGTTGCTCCATGTTGGGCTTGGTAACCTACATGGGCCTTAGTGTCTCTTCCTGCGACTTGTGGGTTTACGTAAGGCGCCTCGTGAATGTTGCGATGACGCCACATCAGTGGGTGACCCTGGTCACAAACGTCAGCGGCAGTTGCTGCCAATGTGTTTATAGTACACGAAGACATGGCCTCCTGTTGGGTTTGGAAGCCTAGACTTGCCTTTCAGGCTTATCATGCTCGGGGGGGCTACGTAGAGCACCTCGTGAACAAAACGATATTGCGAGCGTGTGAGTGTGGCACTACATCAACGGGTGGCCCGGCTGCTTTCTATGTGTACGCAGTGCCATGTTAATTGATACAATGTTGGGATTGGGAATTAAAATTGACTCCGAGGTTTTTCATGCTGTTATTGGGTTTGCGGAGGGTGCCTTGTGAAGAAACGCTATTGCGAGCGTGTGAATGCGGTGAGGATTGTTACCACATCAGCTGGTGACTGGGGTCACTCACGTCACATGCTGCTGCTGCAAATGCGTGCGCAGTGCAATGGTAAGTGGCTCAATGCTGGACTTGGGGACCTAAAACTATCTTCAGGTGTTTCATGTGGTTTTTAGGGATTGAGATGCGCACCTCGTCAACAAATGCTATTCCGAGTGTGTGAGTGCGGGGAGGATATTACATCAGCGGGTGAAAAGGGTAACTCGAGTCACCCGCTGCTGCTGGCAACTTGTGCAGCTGGAATTCTAAATGGCTCAATGCTGGGCTGGTGAGCCTAACCTCAGGTTTTTTTTACTTGACGTTTGGGCTTAAGTAGGGCGCCTCGTGAACAAATGCTATTCCGAGCGTGTGAGTGCGGCGAGGATGTCACATCGTCACATCAGCGGGTGAAAAGGTTCACTCGCGTCACCCGTTGCTGCTGGCAACGTGCGTGAACTGGAATTCTAAATTTCACCAGAGCAAAACCCCAATCAGTGAATGATGTTAAATGGGGTCGATAAAGAGATCGATAAGGAGATCGACCGGGAAGCCAGGAACCCGGGAACCCGAAACCCACCGATATCGGCCCGGAACCAATAACCAGGAATCCGGGAACCCGGAACCGGGAACCCTGGAACCCAGCCGGCTACCGAAATCGGCGGGAAATTGTCCCCTAATTTTTCAATATCCGCTAGGACCCCTTCAGTGCAAGCACTCATTGTGGAATGGCTCAATGCTGGGCTGGGGAGCCTAGCCTTCGGCTTTTTTCACTTGACGTTTGGGTTTCAGTAGGGCGCCTCGTGAGCAAGTGCTATTCCGAGCGTGTGTTTGCGGCGAGGATGTCACATCAGCGGGTGAAAAGGGTCACTCGCGTCACCCGCTGCTGCTGGCAGCGTGCGTAAACTGAAACTCTAAATGGCTCACTGTTAGGCTCGGGAGCCTGACCGTCGGGGGTTTCATGTGGCGTTTGGGCTGAAGCAGGGCGCCTCGTGAGCAAATGCTGTTGCGCGCGTGGGACCCAGGTCACATCAGCGGGGGACCCATGTCACCCGCGTCCACCCGCTGCTGCTGTGAACCGTATAGTGCGATGTAACACTTCACCATGCTGGACTTTGAGCATGCCCTACTGAGGTTTTCACTTGACATGTTGGCTTACGTGGGGCGCCTCCGGAACAGTTGATGCTGCGAGCGCCTGAGCGTGGCGAGGGTGCAACATCGGTGGGTGACCCGGGTCGCCCGCGTCGCGTGTTGCTGCAAGCAGATGCGTGCACGGTGCGCTACGGCATGGCTCCATGTGCTGCTTGGGAACCGACAGGTGCATTGCGCGTTGTTCGTTGTGTTCTTGGGCTCAGGCAGGGCGCCGGGTGGCAAGGAGGCGCAGGGCCCGTGGACGGGGCGGGGCCAAGAAGTTGAGAATCCGAGCGCGCGAAATGCAAGCGAGGCCTGTCTGCAGGAGAGGGAAGGCCCAAGATCCAGGAGCGCAGCGGTGGGAATTCGATGCGGGCCCGCCGAGCCGACGCGGGCCCGCCGAGCCAAAAGAGAGCAAGTTGAGCGTGTGAAGAGTTGAAGTGGGTCTGCACCCGGGAAGGGCAGGGCCCAGAACCCAGGAAGCCCGAATTGAAGGGGCCAGATCCGAATTGGAGCCAGAATTTGGCCCGGAATCCCCTCCCTCCAGTGAAGCTTGCACACTACCTGAGCTCAG
Organism: Prorocentrum cordatum; assembly: GCA_963575745.1. Lineage (NCBI taxonomy): Eukaryota > Dinophyceae > Prorocentrales > Prorocentraceae > Prorocentrum > Prorocentrum cordatum. The sequence continues at coordinate 22,584 of CAUYUJ010019084.1, forward strand.
GTAGGGTCTCCACGGGCGCGGGCCAGGAGTCATAATACATGACCATCTGCAATAGAGCCCCCCTTATTGCCAAGCAATGGAGGACAAGTCCTCCAGGATGGAGGCCGAACTTCCATATTGCGGACTTTGAGTATCCGGCAGGATGGCGCTGCAGAAGTTGCGGCTCGCGACCCCCGAGAACATAGAGGAGCTGGAGAAGAACGCCCAAGAGGTCCAGGAACCTGGGCAGAGAATTCCCGCTTCATCCTCGTCCTCTCTGCCTTCCCCACTGCTCCTCCTGCCCCTCCTCCCTCCTCTTCCTGCCCTCCTCCTTCCGTCGTCCTCCCTCCAGTCTCCCTGCACCTCCTCCCTCCTCCCTCCGTCCCCCACTGCCTCCCATCCCTTCTCCTTTCCTCTCCTTTCCTTCCCTTCTACGCGCTCCCCCTCCCATCTTTCTTGAGCTGCACCTGGGCAGCACCAAGATTGCGAGCGACGTGACCCGCGGCCTTGGCAGGACAGAGCGAGCACATGCACACTGTGTGCATCGAGCTTGTCCTTGAAGCGGCAGCGTAAAATACAATAGCCAGCTTGTGAGTTTTGATCGTCCCCACGACGTGGATATCGATGACGTCTGGAAAGCATGGGGTTTTCTTATGCAGTCAACGCATCAGAAGTATGATTGGGATGTCTGGCCCAGACTGTTCGATTGCACCGTGGCAACAGCGATGCTATATGATTCCGCGGCTTGGGTATTTCATCACGCTTCGCGTATCCCCACCAGTTTAGGTTAATTCGTCTTTGCGCGGCCCGCTCTGACTCGACTCGCCGCTGGCGCCCTCGCCTGCGGTCGCTGACAAAAAGTATCCCCACCAGCCCATTCAGAAATCTGCCCATGTGAGCTGGCGGGCAAAGGGGCGAAGAGACACATAAGATGGAACAAAGCGGGCAACCAGGGTGATCAGAGTCAACTGGTCTGTCTGTTGAGCCTCAGCTGTCTATGAGCTTGCGGTGGCGAAAGTGGTAATGGCCCCAATCACAGGGGAAGCGCCACCCGCAAAAGCTTCTGGCCGTGGTGGACGGGTCCCGTCCGCCTTGGTGCTGTCTGTGCCCAGGAGGAGGAGTGAGGAGGAGGAGGAGGAGGAGGAGGAGGAGGAGGAGGAGGAGGAGGAGGAGGAGGAGGAGGAGGAGGAAGAGGAGAAGGAGGAGGAGGAGGAGGAGGAGGAGGAGGAGAGGGCTACGTGCAAGGAGGAGGAGGAGGAAGACGACGACCACCACCACCACCACGGTGAGGAAGAGGAGGACGAGGAGGGACAGGGAAAGGACGATGATGGGGGCAAGGACGAGGACGGGTACAAGAAGAAGGAGGAGGAGGAGGATAACGAGGACGAGGACAGAGCCCTCAAAATCTCCTCTTGGAGCCCTCTTGGGACTCTTTTTGGGGAGCCTTTGGGCCCCTGTTGAAGCCCTTTTGGGGCCTCCTTGGGGGTCCCTTGGGAGCCATGGAGGGCCTCTTGGGGCCATTTTGGAGGCCGTCGATCAAACGGGGGGGGGTCATAAATCTATGTCCCCCCTCTCGGGGCCATTAACATCGTCTCTTGGGGTTGTCTTGGGACGCTCATGGGCCGATCTTGGGCGCTCTGGAGGCCGCCTGGGGGGCCTCTTGGGCCCCCCGTGAGCCTCTTTTGGGACATCTTGTGGCCATCCTGTGGCCTCAAAAGCGCATCGGAAGAAAAGGCCAGGAGTCACTCATCATTGCTTTTCCTCGGGTGTTTGAGGGATGCTGGCCTCTTGGGGGGGTCCTGGGGGGCCCCGAGAGCACTTGGAGTCGTCCTGTAGCCCTCGTCGGATCTCTTGGACGTATTTCGGAAGCTATCTTGAACCATCTTCGGCTATCTTGAGCCGCTTTGGATGCCATCTTGGAGCATCGGAGGCCCTATTGGAGCAATCGTGGGCGAACAAGGGCCCCCTCTCACCTTGCTACCCCCAAAAAACACAAAACCTCAGAGAGGGGAGGGGGAGGGCACCCCTCCCCGAAGGGAAGAGGGTCTTGGAAGAGGAAAGACAGATATCGCTAGACCAGCTTAGCCCAAAAGGCTGGTGGGATTACAAGTGCATTCGGGGACAACACCAGGAGAAACCGAAGAGATGTGATACATGAATAGTCATGCGCATGGCCAGGCGCGCACCGTTCTGGAGACCAGCTTATTCCTTGCCAACATCGTCATGCTGTCTTCCTGTTTGGGGCTTCCAGTGCTGACGCTCACGACCGTGATAGTGAGAGCCTGCTTCTGGAACCACGGCTTGTCTTTGTCCAGCGACGTCAGAAGCGGAGCTGCGAGTGGCCAAGTGGGGGCTTCATGGTCGGATCGCGCTGCAACAGGAGGAAGCTGCCAAGCGGGCGTAATAGCCTGCCCCCCATCATTTCACCACGGGCACAGGCCCGTAATCAGCGGAAGCAGACCCGATGCGACGCTGCGCGCATCCCCACCAGCGTTCGCTGGCGCCGTCAGTTTACTTTTCCCGCTGGACTGCGTCACCAGTGTCAGTCTGCCCATACCCGTCAGACTCCCTGGATTGACGTCCCGCACGGAAATCGTTCCCTACCTCTGTTCGTCCGTTTCGTTCACAGTGGGAACGCCTAGCGCGCCATTTTGGCTGCGCTCGGCTCTCCTCGGTGGCTAACCTCTCAGACTCCCTGGATGTGCCGTTGCATGTTCACCTCAGGGGCTGCCCGGCAGACTCCCTGGATTTGCACGCCCTGGCTTCTCGGACGCCCTGGGTTGCCGCTGCCCGCCGCCTGACCGCGGCCCCGCGCGCGCCCGCCCCCTCGTCGCGGCCGCAGCCCGACCGTGACCGCCTGCCGCTGGCGCTTCCGCCTGCGGCCGTAAAAAAAAAAATCCCCACCAGCCCTCAGCCGCAGTTTCTGAGTGCTGGCCCAGCCGGCTTGCTTCTCGCTTAGTGTTTGATTCAGGCTGGCCCGTGCCCCGGACCCCCTTTTGGCGACTGCGAATCCGCGTCCGCCCGCGACCAAAAAAAAACATCCCCACCAGCCTATCCAGCAACGATGCCCAGGAGAGCTGCCCTTCTCGGGGGAGCGTGGCATCAACGGCCCAGAAGACCCTTGGATGCTTCCTTATGTCTCTTGGGGTGCCTCTCGGGGGCCTCTTGGGGACTTCTTGTGGCATCTTGAGGGCACGCGCAGCAGGGTGCGGGCGTTGGAGCGCCGCTCCCGGAGCCTGCGGTGCCAGGCCAGCTCCTGGCGGGACGTGTGACCGCCCTCGAGCGCGCCAGGCGCGCGGGAGCGGAAGGAGGGGGCGCGGCCTTTTTTCCCGCTGCACCGCGCTGGCCGCGCGGCGGGGTGGCGAGATGGTCCCCCGCCGCGCGGCTGAGCCGCCTCCTCCTGCCGCGGCGCCGCGGCTGCGAGCCCCGCTGCAGCAGCGGGGGACCAGGGGAAGTCCCCATGCTGCGATGGCGCGGGCCGCGCGGCACGCGTGAGCCCGACCCCGCGGGCGGCCTGACTCGGCGATCGATCGGGCGGCGGCGCCGATCGGCCTTGATCGAGCCGAGCCGATCAGGCCCCGCCCGCCAGAGGCCAAATGAGCTTCTCCTCCTCCTCCTCCTCCTCCTCCTCCTCCTCCTCCCACTCCTCCTCCTCCTCCTCCTCATCTCTCCCCTTTTATCATCTCCTCTTCCTCCTTCTCCTCCTCCTCCTCCTCCTCCTCCTCCTCCCATCTCCTGATTGGATGGAGGGTGGCAGCCTCTCGGTCTTCTCTCCTCCCACCCCCCTCCTCCTCGCCTTTTCTGTCGCAGTTCGGGCCCGGCTTCCTCCCGCTCGGCTCCACCCCCTGTGAATCCGTTCCGCCCCGCCCCCCCGCCAGCGACGTCGCCCCCCCTTCCGCCCGCCTGCGTGTCGCTCCTGGCCCTCCCTTCCTTTAGGCAGGCTGCGAGGTGATGATCTCAACTGGCCCTCCCTCCTCCTCCTCCTCCTTCTCCTTCTTCTCCTCCTCCTCCTCTGTCCTCCTCCTCCTCCTCCTCCTCCTCCGCATCCTGCTTTTCCCTCCCCTCCTCCTCCTCCTCCTCCACTTCCTCCTCATCCTCCTCCTTTTCCATGTCCCGTATCCCACCCTGCGGGTGTGAGGGCATGTGGTATGTGCGTCCTCCATCTCCTCCTCCTCCTCCTCCTCCTCCTCCTCTTCTTCCTCCGTCGCCACTGTGGCGCAAGACGGTACGCTGATTTCGTTTCGCTTGGCCCAAATCGGGCAAGCGACGATAGTTATTACCGAACTACCCTGGCAAGCATTCTTCAGGGCTCAATGAGACAGCGCATGGACAAAGGAAGACTATCCTCTGTGCGTGTCAGGCGGGTTCGAAATCTCGCCACATCGTTCCAGGTGTTACCTCACATCACCGAGCCTTGGACTTTGGAGCTCTTGGTCAATTTGGAGATGGAATTCTCTCAAGCATGTTTTGATGCACCCCTTCGTTTGTCGCCGTGTGTTATGCGATTTTCGAAGCCACGTTCGTCTCGCAAGGTGTCTTTGTCTCATGCCGTGATGTGTGACATGCCGAGTCCTCTCGCCGACGCACGCGGCGCCCATGATGTGCAGCTGGTCGCCTACCAGGGATTGGCTGACTTTCAAAATAAAACGACCGTCTGCCTGCAAGGCATGCAGGCCAAATTGGATGCCCCACGTGACATGGAATCGGAGGGGCCTGAAACTGGAGCGCATGCAAGTGGCGCAGACAGCGCCAGCAGTAATTCTGGCACGTCTTCGTACATTTTTGTTCTGTGGTCTGGCCACACTGGGTCTCGCCAGCCGCCAGCCACCCCTGGAAGCCCTCTTACACAGCTGGGGCTAAAGGGCGCGGGACTACATTGACCGGCAGGTGCGCGGTTGCTTGCAAGAGCTTGCGAAACAGATGCCGAGCACGATTTCGAATGTCATTCCGAATGGCATCGCCGCTCGTCTTCCTGAGGCCGTGGCCATGGGCCAGAGGTGTAGAGCCGCAAATGGACCACATCGCAGTTGTTACCGCTGACGTGCTCACTGCATTGGGAGGACGAGCCGAGGCACCGGAGATCGTGGGGTCGTCCGCCACAGAGACCGCGGCATCGCGAACGCGAATCCCCTCTCGCACGGCCGCCCCTTGCAGCCGGGCTTGAAAAGGGGCCGATGCGGGACGGTCGCCGAGCCCGGGACCGGTGCCGAGGCCAACGGGGCAGCAGGCCAGTAGACGACTCCGTCGGTATGGTCGGGAATGCTTCCGCCGCGATGGCATGTTCGCCTACGCTGATGGCCGCATCGTGAGCGCGGCGGACACGGCACCCTCTGCGCAAGCGGCCAAGGCAGCGTCGTGCTCTGGTGGCCCTGAGCGGTTCACTCCTGCCGCGCGGCTCCGGGATTACATATGCCAGATTCGACGTCCTGGCAGATGCGTTTGAAGCGAAAGAAGTAGATGAGTTGTTGCTGGCAAAGATAAGCCATGATAAGCCGTGTTAGGCAGTGGCCCGAGTCCCCGGCTGAGCCAGGCATGGGTTGAGGTGTGTGTGTGCGCGTGTGGCAACACATGTGCAGTAGGTGGTCTTCTCTGATATCGTATGCCTTTAGCTTCCCCTGCTCGGACTCCTAGCGCTGACACGTGTTACGATCGTGTCCAAAGCTCTGTCGTTTCTTCCTCCTCGCGCGCTTCTTGGCCGCCTCCGCTGTGTTCTCGGTTCTGCCCTGTCCCATCAATTTCGTCCTCTATTTGTTCAAGATCATTGTGTGTGGCGTGCCTAGTCCTCTCTAAAAGGGTCGTCAATCATCGTGTTCACCTTTCGACCACTTCCTCCTTCTCCTCCTCCTCCTCCTCCTCCTCCTCCTCCTCCTCCTCATCATCATCATCATCATCATCATCATCATCATCATCATCATCATCATCATCATCATCATCATCATCATCATCATCATTCTCTCCCCATCCTTCTTCTCCCTCCGCCGCCTCAGCCTCTTCTCTCTGGGCAGCTTATATCCTCATACACGTATTGCAGCAGATTTCGCAGCCCCTGCCAGTACAACGAACTTGTTGGTAGGGCCTGCAGAAACTTGCTGCGATGGTCAGGTAGTGGCCAGTGAGTTTAACAAGCCTTCTTCGGAGAGGTGATCCCTGCATCGGCCGCACAGTGGGTTGGCATTGCAGGCATATGTTTTTTTCTTCAATTTTCTGATCAATTCAGTGGCCAAGGTGAATGCGCACGAGGATGACGACGCTTCGCTCCTTGACCCCGAGAGAAAGCACACTGCTGTTGACAACGCGGCCGACCTGGCTGCTAAGGAGGGTGCAGAGATGCAGCCGGAGACGTCGAATGCGGAGCATGAGCACCTCAGCGTTTTGGCCCTGGTTTCGAATACTGTCACGAAGTTAGCTGCGAACGCCCTGGAGTTCTGGCCGAGGACGAATTTGGACGGAGCTGAGCGCGCAAAAAGTGTGCCTTGTCCGCCCAAGCCTGCTGGCTCAGTGCACGAATGGATTTGGGTCGGCCGCTTCTGGCAATGTCCGCGCTGCTTGGGATGATGTCGGGTCCTTCTTCTCCTAGTCTTTGCTTTCGCCAGCTTCGGGTCTACCCTGCCAAGCTGCGCGAGCTCGAGCATCGATGTGTGATGGTCGAATGTAGTGGCCACAGTTTTGTTTGCGTGTGCCGAGCCTGCCACGCATTCAGCTGCGACGCCCTGCGAAGTAGTGTCTCAAGAGACCGCCACGGCGAAGGGAAGCTTCGCCGAGATTGGGCAAGGGACTCCACCATGACCACAAGATGGAGGCACAGCCGATCTCGACAATATTGGCCCTAGGTAGCTGGGGTGCGCACGTCGTCCTACCCTGCGGCCGCCTCGCGCGACCGAAGGGTCAGCGCTGGCAGCTCGCCTCCTCCTCATCATCCCTGCTTTGGAGTCTTCGGCCGCTAAAATGCAGAAACAAAACCCTCCCCTCCTCCCTCCCCCCTCCCCCCTGGGCAGATGGTTGGGGCCTTGGGTCTTCTTTTGCCCGCCGGGCAGGGCGGGAGATATACTGCCCCGATTGTTTGGAGCTCCAGGTTCCACCCTTGCGGCCCCTCCCGAGAGGAGGGGGGGGGGGGGCCTGGACGGCGCTGCGTGGCTTGACGCTTCCTCCTGCCGAGCCGATTCGATCCGATCCTCCCCCCCTCGTGCCCCTCGACCCCTCCCCCCTTTCCCCCCTCGTTCCCCCCCTCGTTCCCCCCCCCCCTACCCCCCCCAGGTCCCCTCTCTGCCCCTCTTCCTCGACGGGTGTTCCGGGCAGCATGAGGTTTCTGGGTATTAAAGATCGGCTTTGCACCAGGATGGGGTGCTGAGATCGGGGAGGACCCTTCCAGCCTCACTTCCTCTCCTCCTCCCTCCTCGCCCCTCCTCTCCTCTCTCCTCTCCTCTTCCTCTCCTCTCCTCCTCCTCCCTCCTCCATCCTCCTCCCCTCCTCCTCCTCCTCCTCCTCCTTCCTCTCCTCCTCCTCCTCCTCGTCCTCCTCCTCCTCCTGCTCCTCCTCCTCCTCCTCCTCCTCCTCCTCCTCCTCCTCCTCCTCCTCCTCCCCTCCTCCTCCTCCTCCCTCCTCGTCCCTCCTCCTCCTCCTCCTCCTCCTCCTCCTCCTCCTCCTCCTCCTCCTCCTCCTCCTCCTCCTCCTCCTCCTCCTCCTCCCTGTTTGCACAGGAGGCCGAGAGGCCGCACATCGAGGGCGTGCTGGACGCGATCGCGGCCGAGGCCGAGCAGGCCCTCGCCACGGGCAGGCCGGGCGGGCCGGAGCAACGCTTCTCCCGGCCTCCGCCTCCGCCCGGGCCCCCTTCCCCAAGGGGGGGAGGAGGAGGAGGAGGAGGAGGAGAGGAGGAGAGGAGGAGGAGGAGGAGGAGGAGGAGGAGGAGGAGGAGGAGGAGGAGGGACGAGGAGCGAGGAGGAGGAGGAGGAGGAGGAGGAGGAGGAGGAGGAGGAGGGGAGGAGGAGGAGGGAGGAGGAGGAGGAGGAGGAGGAGGAGGAGCGAGGAGGAGGAGGAGGAGGAGGAGGGAGGAGGAGGAGGAGGAGGAGGAGCGAGGAGCGAGGAGCGAGGAGCGAGGAGCGAGGAGCGAGGAGGAGGAGGGGGAGGAGGGGGAGGAAGTTCGAGGCCTCCCAGATGCCTGGTATCGCTCGGACGTGTGCACTCTATCACGGCGGGGGTGATTGAGGAGCCTCCTGGATCATCCTGTGAGAGAAGCCACGCGCGAAACCGAAAAAAGCACAGGGAATGGACGTCCGAGCGACGGGGAGGATGGGGTCCGAGCAGGTGGGGTCGGAGGATCGTGCCGCATCGCCGATGCAGCGGCTCGATGCGGCTCCCGATTTTCTCCGCGCTGGCGTCGCCGATGCACCGCCGACTTCGCCGATGCATCGCCGGCGTCTCGCCGATACACCAGCGACGCGAGGCAATCTTCCGACCCCATCTACTCGGACCCCATTTAGGAGGCCTCAGAAGATGGCTTCACAGTACGAGGGTGTTGGGTACAAGACCCATAGGGCACACCTTCAAGACCACCCAGCGGGTGATGAGGGGGATGTTGTGGGGTGGGGTCTGACGTTGAACGACCAGCACCCGCAGACAGCAGGATAAACATGGCACAACAATGGGGCAGCAACTGGACAACCATTGAGACCACAATCAGGGCAACCATCGGGAGAACCATCGGGAGAACCATCGGGATAACCATCGGGGAAACCATCGGCACAACTGTCGGGACAACCATCGGGACAACCATCGGGACAGCATCGGATAACCATGGGACAACCATCGGAATGACCATGCCACAGCTATGACGCCTATCGCGATGATCATCGAGACAACCATCGGGACAACCATCGGGAAATTCATCGGGCCAACCATCGGGGCAATCATCGGCACAACCATCGGGACAGCATCGAGACAACCATCGAGACAACATCGAGACAACCATCGGGACAACCATCGGGACGACCATCGGGACGACCATCAGGACAGCCACCGAGACAACCATCGGGACAACGATGGGGACAACCGTCGGGACAACCATCGGGACAACCGCTGTGAAATCCGCCGGGTCAACCATCGGGACAACCATGGGGACAACCATCGGGAAAACCATCGGGAGAGCCATCGGGAAACCATCGAACAACCATGGGGACATCCACGGGACAACCGTCAGGACAACGATGCAAGAACAACCATCGGGACAATCATTGGGACAACCATCGGGACAGCCATGGGGACAACCATCGGGACAACCATCAGGACAACGAAGGGACAAGCATCGGGACAACCATCGGGACAACCACGAGACAACTCCAGGGCACGCCCTGGTGCACGCTGGGCATCCCAGGTCACGCCACGGCGCACGGGGCACCGACTCATTTTGGCGTTGCTGGGGCCAAGCTGGTGCAGGAACGCGCGCGGCCTCGCCTCGCCCGCACGCACGGCACGAACAGAAATCGAAGTCGATGTCCCCGTGGGGAGCCCCTCGTTTGCCCCCGAGCTCACCGCCCCTGGCTTCCTATAAAGTCTGTGGTGGTGCATTCGACGCAAGGCTTTGCGGGTGTCGGGGCGTGTGATGCCTGGCCCATCGACTTCGGGCAGGCCTCTGGTGCCCAAGCCCAAAGGCGTATTGTGCCCGTCCGCACCTACCCTGCCCCGCACACAGGGACCTCGCACTGGCGGATAGGGGAGCCAGGTGTGCAATGCAACGTATGTGGTCTGAGCTGTGCTATGTTAGCTATGCGGTGGAAGCGTCCTGGTGCAACATATTAGTTATGAGATAGGTGGTGCAACCTGGGTGGTGCAATCTATGCCGTGTAATATGTGTGGTTTGCGCGAGGTGTTGCGAACTATGTGGTGCAATACACATACATAGAGATTTGTACACACTTATATATAGAGAGAGTAAAATATACGTGGTGTAGTATGTGTAATTTCAGCCATGCGGTGCAAGGTATGTGGTGGGGTTCTTGTGGTGAAATAGTAACATATGCGGTGCAATTTATGTGGCGCAATCTCAGTGGTGCAATATATGTGGTGCAATCCACTTGCCGAACTTGAAGTTGTCAACTCCACTGCTCGCGCAATCATCCCACCCACCCACCCGCAACTTGGTTTGCAAAACCCATGCGGGACCGAGCACAGATATCGCTCCGGGGTCGTCTTGGAGCCCTCGGGGGCGTCTCAAGAGCGCCCCAAGAAGGCCGGAGAAGCAAGACGGCCGACGACGACGACGACGACGACGACGACGACGACGGCGGCGACGGCGGCGACGACGTCGACGACGACGAAGACGACGACGCCGACGCCGACGACGACGAAGACGACGACGACGTCGCCAACGAAGACGACGACGAGGGAGGAGGGAGGACGACGACGGCGACAACGACGACAACGACGACAACGACGACAATGAGGGAGGAGGGAGGACGGCGACGACGCGAACGACGAAGAAGGAGGAAGGACGGCGACGCCGACGACGACAACGACGAGGGAGAGGGGAAGACGACGACGACGACAACGACGACGACGACGGCGACGAAATAGGAGGGACGACGACGAGACGCCGACGACGGACGACGACGACGACGACGAGGGAGGAGGAGGAAGGACGACCACGGCGACAACGACGACGGAAACGACCACGACGCCAAAGAGGACGACGACGACGAACACGAGGAAAGACACAGGACGACGTAGGCGACGACGACGACGACGACGACGACGCGGGAGGAGGGAGGACGGCGACAACGACGACGACGACGACGACGCCGCAAGAGCGCGCGCGCACGCTTTTGTTGAAAATCCGTGTTGCGAAACCTTGTGTTTTTCGTAGGTTTTTTGGACGCGCGATTTTGACATCCTTCCGAAACCGATGGGTTTTGAATGATTTCGGCGTAAGCGCGCGACGACGCGCGCGTCTGCACTTCGTCCCGTTTTTTTGCAGAGGATTCTCGCGACGGCCAACGCGCAAGGGCGTTCGACAGATTTCGACATGCGCGCGCGCGACGCCCCTTTTGTAGCATGTTGTGAAGATCTTGGGAAAACCAATGGTTTTCTTAAGATTTCGCAAGAGCTCGCGCATAAGCTCTTTTAGCAAATCAGTGTTACGAAACCCTGTGTTTTTGTATGTTCTTTTGGAAGCTCGATTGCGAGATCCTTCCGGCACCGAATGTGTTTGAAGGATGTCGGCATGCGCGCGCGACGACGCGCGCGTGCGCACTTCGTCCCAGTTTTTTTGCAAGGGATTCGTGAACAAGTGCTATGTTAGAACAAAAGATGTCCCCGCGTATTTTTTTAAAGAGAACCTCAGGGGGGTCGATACCGGCCCCCCTGGGATAGTGTAAATTCATATTTAGGATGGACATGTGGTCAGAATCATACATGATTTACATACCCCGAAAGGGGGGGCGATAACGCCGGGGGGGGGTAGAGTCTATTCTCTTTTTAGAAAGGAGAATTAATCACTTGCTCAACTTGAAACTGTCCTCTCCAGTGCTCGTGCAAACATCCCACCCTCCCACCCACAACGTTGTTGCAAAACCTCTTAAGACCGTGGCGGTAGGTGCCAACTTGCACTTGGCAACGACAACGACGCCGACGACGGCAGCGACAAGGACGACGGCGACGCTGCCGACAACGACTACGACGACACCGACGGCGTCTCCAACGACTTCGACGACGACGACAACGACGACGACGACGACACCGACGACGACGACGACGCCGACGCCAACGACGACGACGACGATGACAACGCCGACGACGACGACGACGACGGCGACGCCGACGACGACGACAAACGACGACGCCGAGGACGACGACGAGGACGACGCCGACGACGACGAAGACGACGACGACGATGACGTCGCCGACGAAGACGACGACGACGAGGGAGGAGGGAGGACGACGACGGCGACAACGACGACAACGCCGAGGGAGGAGGGAGGACGGCGACGACGCGAACGACGAAGATCAGAGCGTGAATTACCTACCCCGCTTTCGCTTCCAGGCAAAACCAAGCCATACCACGCGCCTCCCCGTCAAGCGGCCTGACCAGTACAGGCTGCAATTTGGCATCGTTTGGTATCTCTTGGAAGCGAGGGTGGTCAAAAGCGAGGTAGGTTTGTTTCCCCCCTAGAAGAAGGAGGGAGGACGGCGACGCCGACGACGACAACGACGAGGGAGGAGGGAAGACGACGACGACGACGCCGACGACCGCGGCGACGAAATAGGAGGGACGACGACGAGACGCCGACGACGGACGACGACGACGACGAGGAGGGAGGAGGAAAGACGACCACGGCGACAACGACGACGGAAACGACGACGACGCCAAAGAGGACGACGACGACGACGAGGAAAGACAGAGGACGACGACGGCGACGACGACGACGAGGGAGGAGGGACGGCGACGACGACGACGCAAGAGCGCGTGCGCACGTTTTTTTTTGAAATCCGTGTTGCGAAACCTTGTGTTCTTGTAACTTATTTGGGCACTCGGGTTTGCAACCCTTCCGAAACCGAAGGTTTTTGAAGGATTTCGGCATGCGCGCGCGACGACGCGCGCGCGTGCACTTCTTTCTTTTTTGCAGAGGATTCTCGCGACGGCCAACGCGCAAGGGCTTTCGAACGATTTCGACATGCGCGCGTACGAAGCCCGTTTGGCACCATTTTTTCAACATCTTGAAAACCCATGGTATCTTAAGATTTCGCAAGAGCGCACGCGTAAACTTTTTTAGAAAATCAGTGTTGCGAAACCCTGTGTGTTTGTATGTTGTTTGGCAAACTCGATTTTGAAATCCTTCCGACGCCGAAGGTTTTTGAAGGATTTTTGCATGCTCGCGCGACGACGCGCTCGCGCGCTTCGTCTCATTTGTTGCTAGGGACTCTTGACAGCTTATAAGTTTTGATAAACGAGTGTGCGCGCATCTCGTTTTTTGCAGAGGATGGCTGGGTGGGGTCGATACCGGTTTGGCTGGGATAGTATGAGTGCACAGGTAGGATGGACATTGTGACTGCATCCTATATGTTTTGCATCGCTTCCCGGGGGATCTGTAAACCGGGGGGAGGGTGGTATGTTTTCTAATGTTTAAAGAATGGAGAATCTATGCGGTGCAGCCGATGATGTGCATTCTATGTGGTGTAAGCTTTGTGGCGCAAGATGCGCGGTGCTCTATAGTTGGAGCACAAGTATGTAATGCGAGCTCCTTGGTGCGACCTACGTAGTGGAATCTATGTGGTGCGTTTCACGCTGCCGAACTTGAGGTCGTCAGCTCCACTGCTCGCGCAATCATCCCTCCCACCCACCCGCAACTTGGTTTGCAAAATCCATGCGGCGGCGATTTCGATGACTGCTCGGCGCTGGCTGGCGCAGTGCCGCGACCGCGCTAGCGCGCATGCTCGCGCGCAAAACGGCCAGCTAGTTTGGCACGACCGACGCGGCCGCGGTGGCGCTGACCGTTGGGCACTTCCCAGCGGGCACTCCAGTGCGAGTCGGCAACTTGGGCGGGCGCGGTCTCATGGCAACGTCGGCAACGGTAGACACGATAATGGTAGTAGCAATGCTGGTGACGTCGATGACAACGACGATGGCATTCCGGCAAGCCTTTTCCAAGCGTTTCCCAATACGCGTGCCTAGAAGCTCTCCAGGAGGTCCTTCGGGAGCTTTCTCCAGGTCCTTCCAGAGTTCTTCGCCAGGCCTTTCCACGCCCTTCAGGCGCCCTGCTATCCGGTCTTTGGACCCCATAAGTAGCGATGCTGGTGGCGATGATGACAACGACGACGGCACGGCCAGTGACGGCGCCGATGTTGATCACGCCGACGACGATGACGGCGTCCTCGCGTCGGTGATGAAGGTTTTGGAAAGAGTTCGACATGTGCGCGCGGCCGACGCACGAGAGTGGTCCGCATGGTATTCTTTGACACGGATCGTGCACCCCCCCCAGCACGCGCGCAACGGCTTTCGAATGATTTCGACACGTGGCGCGAGCAGCCCGTCTGGCACAATAAAATGAACATGTTGGAACAACCGATTGTGTTCTTACGAAGTCGCAAGACCGCGAACGCATTTCCGTTCTTAAATAAGGAAAATAATGATGTTGCGCGCCATGTGTTTTAGGTGTTTGTTTAACAAATGTTTTCGGGGCTCGACTTCGAAATCCTTCCGAAGCGTCAGGTTGTTGAATGATTGCCACATGCGCGCCCGACAAGGCGCGCGTGTGCACTTCGCCCCATTGTTTTGTACGGGATTATGGCGACAGCACGCGCGCACGGGCGTTCGAGCGATGTCGACATGCGCGCGCGGGAAGCATGTTTAGCAGCATGTGATGAGAATGCCGAAGAACATGGTTTTCTTAAAACCCTGCAGGAGCCCAAGCGCAAGTTGTTGTTGAATATCCCTGTTAGGAAACACTATGCTGTTTTACATGTTCCCGGGACATTCGGTTTTGAAATCCTTATGGAAACAATGGTTTTTGAAGGATTTCGGCATGCGCGTGCGACGACGCGCGCGTGTGTGATTTTCGCCACGTGTTCGCAATGAGTTTTTGAAAACTGGTGATGTGCGATAACCGAGTGCGCGCGCATAGTTTCTTGCAGAGGACGAGGTGGGGGCGAGTTTGACTTGGTTGGCGTGGTATGACTTCTTATATCGGAAGGGGCGATTGGACATAATCGTATGCACATTGCAATACATACGCGAAGGGGGACCGTTTGGTCGGGGGGCGGGTCTTAGAAAGGAGAATCAATGTGGTGCAATCTACGAGTCGATGCAATATGTGTGGTGTTTCTGATGTGGTGTGAGCTATGCGGTGCCAGTTACGTGGTGCAGTCCATTGTGCTGAACTAAAACATGTCATCTCCACTGCTCGCGCAAACATCCCACCCTCCCACCCGCAACTTGTTTGGCAAAACTCATGATGCGGGGGGCGGCGGCGCCACCGATGACGACATCGATGATTACATCCTCACTGCCGATGCTCGTCACCGTGAGTCGGTGATGAAGGTGAGCATGTCGACGATAC
The DNA here is from genome assembly GCA_963575745.1 of Prorocentrum cordatum. Lineage (NCBI taxonomy): Eukaryota > Dinophyceae > Prorocentrales > Prorocentraceae > Prorocentrum > Prorocentrum cordatum. The sequence goes on from CAUYUJ010019084.1 coordinate 37,607, forward strand.
TCGGACGTGCGCGATGACAACATGACGTCGGCAACGTCTGCCACAATGATGAAGATAGCACCAGGGACGACGATGTTCAAGAGGGAGCGCTGCGGCACGAACGATAACGGCGCCAACGCTGGCAAACACGCTGACGATGGTGATGTTCATCTGTCGATGAGGCAGGTGATCGCGGTGATGCTGACAAGGTTGAACAGGAAGTCCGCGCGCGCGAAAATTCAACACATCCGTAAGACTGATCATGCGCGCGCGGCGGCGCGCGCTTGTGGCCCGCGTGGTATATTTCGCAATGGATTCGCGTCCTCGGCGCATGACAGGAATATCGCGGGTGCACCGTTCGGTGACATAAAATCGTTGGAATTGGCAGGAAGCGTAAGAATAGCAGAGTGTTTGTATGATTTAAGCATGAGCGCGCGGACAGGAAAATTGCAAACATTGTGTTGCAAAGCCATGGGTTTTTGGTTTTAATGCTGAAGCGCTTGCAAACACAGTGTGTTTGGTTCGATTTCGGCATGGGCGCGCGCGTGATGACTTTGTGGTAATTATTGCAAGGGATTATTGACATTTGCTTTCTTAAGGAAGAAGTGTGCGCGCATCGTTTTTTGCTGAGAATGGCGGGCGGGGGGGCGATGCCGGCCTGGCTGGGATAGTGTAATTTCATAGTTCGAATCGACGACGGGGCAGATTCATGTGTAAATTGCAATACGAAAAGGCGCCCCGTTAACTCCGGACGGGGGGGGGGGGTAGAGTCTATTCTTCTTTTAGGAAGGAGAATCTAGGTGGCGTGAGCTGGGGCACGTGAGCTACGCCGTGCAAACAGCTGCAATTGGCTGCGGCGACGGCGGCGACGGCGACCGACGGCCAAGCGCAAAAGAAGTGGCGACGGACGGTAGCGACGGGCGGCGACGGAACGGCAACGGGGCGGCGACGGCGACCTCAACGCGGCGCACCCGACAACGGAACCCAGACGACAGGCGAGAACGGGGCGGCGACGGCGCGGCGACGGTTACCACAAGGTGGTTGGCCCGACAGCGGAACCCTTGTGAAAAGAAGCAAGAATTCTTTCGTGCAAGCACTGTTTGGCGACTGCTGCACAATCCCGCACATGTGGTAGTATTGCAGAGGGAGTCTCAGGCGAGAGCCCAGTTTTGAAAACGTTCATCCCTCTCTTCCCACGCCTTTTACGCAACCCAGAACGTGTCAACAGTTAGTCCAAAACGGCTCCTGGGCTGCCCGACTACCCACAGTGGTTCCACGCTTGTCCTGTATGTCTGTCAGAGTCACTTTAGGGCCAATTGTCCACCACTTGTCGTGAAGTGCTGGCCGAGTCTGACAAGTGCCAGCTGGGCTTGTATTGTTGTTCGGAGGACTGTTAGTGGGCTTCGCGACCATACGAACGCAGTACCACCTGGACCCCCCCCAGGAAAAGGGTGGAGACGCTCGTGGAAAACCGCGCAAAGGAGCAGGCCAAGAAAGATGCAGAAGAGAAGCAGAAGGCCGAGCGGGAGGCCAAGGCGAAGGAGCTAGTTGCCGAGCTGGAGGCTCCCGACGTTGAAAGCAAGCCGCCACCACATCATTACGACCATCATGGATTTGCTTCGCTGCCACTAATGCAGTTTCAGTCGCTGTCTTGGCATCGATGCGCAAACCATGCTTCGGCCACCACCACAAAGTGTAATGAATCCTCGTTGCCCTCGCCTGCCACCGTTACAGTATTTGTTGTCAGGGCCGCTGCCATCCAGCTGCCTGCTGCCAGCCCCGCCTGGCACTGCGCCGAGGCAGCTTCCGGATCGTGCCAGCTTGCGTCCATGGTGCCGCCGCCCTGCGCTTGATCGGAGACCTTCTGAAGCATGCGTGCCGCGGTCCTGCCCTCCCCCCGTTCCTGCGCCCCCGCACTCCAGCGCAAGGCGTTACGGCCCCCTTTATCCCCCCTTGTCTCCCCTCTCTCTCCCCGCCCCCGCCACCCTCGCCCCCTCTCATCCCCTCTTCCGTCCCTCTCCCCCTCCCCGCCCCTCCGTAGCCACTCGATTTGAATCCTTGCAGCGGGCCTCCCCCTCCGCTCCGCCCTGGCCACCCTGGCGCGCATCATGGCCAGTGCCAGTGGTGACGGGAGCAGCGTGCCCTGGGTCGAGAAGTACAGGCCCGAGAGGATCGAGGACGTGGCGCAGCAGGACGAGGTGTGCGCCGCGCTCAAGAACAGCCTGCAGACGGGGGAGCTCCCGAACCTCATGTTCTACGGCCCGCCGGGCACGGGCAAGACCACGGTGGCGCTGGCGCTCATGAAGCAGTTCTTCGGCAAGGACTGGAGGGCGCGGGTCAAGGAGCTCAACGCCTCCGACGACCGCGGCATCCAGGCCGTCCGCGACAAGGTGAAGACCTTCGCCCAGCTGACCATCGGCACCAGCGGTGCCGCCGACCTGGCCGCGTCGAAGGCCCGCTTCCGGGTGGTCATCCTGGACGAGGCCGATTCGATGACCCACGACGCCCAGGCCTCCCTTCGCAGGATCATGGAGGAGTTCGTTCACGTGACGCGCTTCATCATCATCTGCAATTACGTGTCCAAGATCATCGAGCCGTTGCACTCCAGGTGCTCGAAGTTCCGCTTCCAGCCAGTCAGCGGGGAGTACCAGAAGCACCGGCTGCTGCACATCTGCGAGCAGGAGGGCGTTCGGCTCGGAGCTGGGGCGCTGGAGCGGCTGATGCAGCTGTCGAAGGGCGACATGCGGGCTGCCGTGATGATGCTCCAAACGTCCGCGACGTTCTACCAGGACGTCTCGGAGGACTGCCTTCAGGAGGTCTTGGCATCGCTCGGACGTGTGCATTTTTCCTTGGGCGAAGACCATCGAGGAGCATCCTTGATCATTTGGCGAGAAAATGCGCACGAAACCGAAAAAAAACACAGGGAATGGACGTCCGAGCGATGGCGAGAGGTCGCCTGCGCGGTGCCCGACCGCGTCGTGGACGGCCTCGTCTCGAGGACGAGGGCGGCGTCTGGCACGGACGAGGTGGTGCGGATCGTGCAGGAGTTCCTCCTCGAGGGGTGCTCGAAGAATCAGCGAGCGAAGAACGGTATAAAATAAACTTTTCGCCGTCGGGGACACCTGCCCCTGGGCGGCTGGAAAGTTTATACCCCTACGGTGCCACCGTAAGGGTATAAACTTTCCAGCCGCCCTGGGACAAGCGCCCCCGACAGCGAAAAAGTTTATTTTATATTGCTCTTCGCCCGTTAAAAGAAGAAAGACGGCATTCATCGGCCAAATGAGAATTCTTCGAATTTTCATCACGACGCTCGCAAGCAGAAGCCGGCGGAAGTAACGCGAGGCGGAAGACTGCGGAATGCCGTCGGAAGGCCCGCGAAGGTCGGCGGAATGAAGCGACGGCCCTTTCGAACCCCCCTTGCCCCCGTAGAAGCCTAGCATAATGTAGTCTTCTGCCGTGGGCCGAGCGGGATCCCGCCTGGCTTATTCCCCTTTTAATAATATAATCTTAGTTCGGGAAGGTCGAAACCCCACCCACTTAAAATAGGGTAAACCAGAATCCCGAGTCGTTCACGGATCCCGTTATTCTGGGATCGGCACGAAGCAAGATGGGGCTCAGAAGTTGCAGCATTCTTGTCGTGTTCGGATCGTCTTGAGGTCATCTTGAGATCATGTCCCAGGCATTGTTGGATCCCGCAGCCGTCACGCAGTCATTTTGGGGCCACCCTGGGCGCTTGGATCCATCTTGTTGCCATCGGGCCATCTCGACGTCACTCCTTGCTCATGTGTTTGGTCAGCTTCGAGTCGACCTGGGACGGTCCAGAATCCATGGCAGGATCGTGTTGGGGTGGCATCATCCCAGGGTCGTCTGGACGTTACCATCCGTGGCTGAGCACGCGCTCGGGCGAGCGTCTGCTGGACATCCTGTCGAGCGATCCGCACATGCCGGACCTCGCCAAGGCGAAGTGCGCGGCGCTCTTCTCGCAGGAGGGAGCTTTTTGTCAGGGGTCCGGCGATAGCCTGGGTTATCGGGCCCGCCCACCTCCCCTCCCTCCCCGGATAAGCTGACCTTGTCCGTTGCACAGGTCCGAAGGGGGGGTGCAGTATTGGTTCGCGCGGGCACACGTGGGGCTGCCCAAGGCGAAAAGGTTAGCTTAGCGGCTGCCCCCCCCCTGGACAACCCGGTATGTCGCCGAAAGAAACGTGATGATCTCCAGGCGGACGAGCGCCTGACGCAGGGCTGCGACGAGGAGCTCCAGATGCAGCACCTGTTCGCGCAGCTGCGGCCCCTCCTGCAGCAAGCGCGCTGAGCGGCCGGCGCGCTTAGGGCGCACCGCCCCCCCTCTTCTTTCCCCCCCCCCCCTCTCCTGTCCTCCAGGTATTGGAAACAATGGAGCAGTTTCGGATCTTCTGAGCGTGACTGTCCGGCCCCCTGGCTGATGGACAAAACCCTGCACCGCCCGCGCGGCCCAACGTGTCGCGAGCTTCAGCGCGCCCCCCCTGCCCCCGATGGTGTTGGTTTGCATCCCCAGCAGGGTGCAGAGTTTCGGCCAGCCGGCAGATCAGCACATCGCTTCGCAGACCGCCAATATCCTGGCATCGCTCGAACGTGTGCATTTTCTCTTCGGCGAGGACCATCGAAGAGCAGCTTGCGTCACCTTGCGAAGAAAAACGCGCACGAAACCGAAACACGCCCGGGGAGTGGACATCCGAGCGATGGCGAGACATGAGATGGGGGGCGCGGGGGGGTGCTCACAAGAGGCAGCAGCAAGAGTGCGGGGCTGTGCCCATCAGCCGTTCTCCCCTCCCTCCCCCGCAGCTCCCCGCCCTTCGCGCTCTCCGCCACCCACCGCCCGGCGGGCGGGCCGCCCGCCGGGCGGCACCCCGCCGATGCCTGCTGGAGATTTCTGCCTGGCGCCATTTTGGGGGCGTGGCGACTCCACGGGGGCGCGGGCTCCACCGCGCGCGCAGTCGTCCTGGGAGTTGGCGCCAGCACGGGGAGGCACGCCACAGAAAAGCATCCCTACGAGCAGCGGCGAGGCGTCCTGGCTCGCCTCGAGGCCCACCAGATATGATGTTCTGAGAACCGCGCGTGGCTTGCACGAGGTGCTTTTAGAGCACTTCTGTCTGAGAAGTTCTGGTGTTGAATGCATCGGCTTTAGGCTCCAGACCCATTGTCTTCGTGATTCGAACACTTCTTGGGTTCTAGGAACATGTCGTGGTAGGCCTGGCCTATAAGGATGCCAGGGCGATCGGACCCTGCTCAAATCCCCCTCCTCGACCCCCGGGGCATTGTTTGGGGAGTTCGAGGGCTGATTCTGCGACTGCGAGAACCTGCCATACGAAGCCGCCTGTGTGAAGATCGACGCCGACATCCCGCCAGACCCTTGAATCCCGGCGAGAAACATGTCAGAGAGCGGGATCGGTCGCCTCATTTCCTCGCGCGCCAGGAGACGAGATTTTCCTCAACAATAGCTCCAACATGCTTCTACGGTGGTTCTGCCGTGATTCGTCGTGGCCTCCTCTGGGCCATGGCTGTAGCATGAATGTTCTACGAGCTCTATTGACGAGGCCCTGTAGAGTCATAGATCTACCATGGATCTGAACTCTTGGGCCTTCCTGGGCGCGATGGTTCTCCCGAGCATCTTGGGGCTGTCCGGACGGGTATTGGCGCTGTCTTGGAGCCCTCCTTGTGCGGTCTTGGGCCCTCTCAGGGCCTTCTCATGGGGCTCTCGTGGCTCTCCTGAGGTCCTCTGGGGCTGTCTTTGGATCCTGAGGGTCCAGCTGGCGGCCAACTTAATCAGGTAGCTCTTGGAGGCTGCCTGCGGCTTCTCTGCCCGGGGGCTCGTTGAGTTGCCTGTCGATTGTCCTTGGGCGAGATGCAGTCGTTTTGAGGCGGCTTTGGGCAGTCGTGGCTTCGTCTGCATCGAGCCGAGAGGGGCCCCGGGGGGAACAGCGCCAGGGGGGCAGTCCTCGAACGTCGGCTGCGTCGGCATGAGGCGGCGACCCCCGAGAAGTGCAGGAACTGTAACAGACAGCCCACGAGCATGCCACCACACCGCGCATGGCGGACCGCGGTTCCTAACCGCGATCACTGCCTTTAGACTTCTCGCTTCCGGCAGTGTGTTCCTGTGGCCTCTGTCGTTGTCGTCGTGAGCTGTTCGATGGGCATCTGCACATGCCTTGCTTCTCTTATGGTTGGTGCTTCTCACGCTACACACCCTCACAAAGTTAAACACCACAGCCAACGCCATCGTGACTCAAAGCTCGTTCCACTGCATAACACTCTAATAAACATGACTGCTAGCATCATCACTCACTCTATCGGCGCTCTCGCACCCATCGCCGTGACCATCATCATGGCCGACGCCTGCACATTCGTCGTCATCACCGTGCTCTTTCTATCCGCGTGCATAACTATGCACAGCTCTTCGTACCCAAAGCAAGGGCAGGTCCCTTGTGAGCCTTTTTTGGGCGAGGGCTTCGTCTTCAAATCAGGTCAGGTCTTCTGCGTCCTATAGTCGGCCTCACTACGATACTCGTGCACCACAATGTTCCCATCATCCTGTTCATGCGCCTACGTCGTCCAAGTCCGGACGCAACTCACGCGACAAATCTTGGGCGACCGCAGTGATATTGTAATTGAACGGCCCCTTCAACGTTGAGTTGTCTCAGACTTTGCCTTCAAAGCTGAATTGAAAGCCAAGTTGGCTCACCCATCTCCTTCGCTTGCGCACCTTCAACTTTGAAGGGGGGGCGGGTGCACGTCCCCTTTCCATTGTTGTCACAGTCGCTCACCTCAGTGTACGAATGGTCTTCCTACTGACACGCACGGCGCATCGTGCCCTTTCCCTGACAAGCATCCAAGAAGCATTCCTTTACCAGACAACCAACAGGCATTCTGACAAGTGCTGGCGGGCCAAGGGCAGGACTCTCTATTTGCGGAACGGGTCATCGTGACCTTTCCCTACCAAGCACCCAACAGGCAGCCCCCTACCAGGCAGCCAGCAAGCATTCTTACACGCACGGCCAGGCCTAGGTTAGGGCCGCAGACATATGTGAATTGCCGTGCGCGCAACACCGCAATTCACCACCACGTGCCTGAGCACGAGGCGTTTCGCGTTTCGTTGGCAAGGGGCAGGAGGAAAGCTGCGCGGAAGGGACTAGGAGGGACAAAGGGGAAAGGAACACAGGACGAAAGCGCTGAGGAAGGTAAGGCGAGGGAGGAGCGGTAAATGGGTAGAGAGACATGGAGAGGAGCAGTCGAGGATGCGCGGGGAAGGATGTAGAACAGGAGTATGGGAGAGGCAATCTAGGAGGATGTGAGCACGAGGAGGACGAGGAGGAGGGAGGAAGGAGGAGAGGAGCGGACGAGGAGGCGGAGATGAGGAGCCTGTGTAGGGAGGAGGACAAGGGGAGGATGCGGGGAGGCGGATGTAGCGGACGAGGAGGAGGCGGACGAGGAGGTAAAGGAAGAGGAGGACAACGGAGGGGATGGTAGGAGAGGAGGAAGAGCAAAGGAAGAGTCGGTGGTAAGGGGGTGCAAGGCATGGGGGGAAGGCACAGTGGATGAGACGGACGAGGAGGAAGTCCTGGAGGCATGAGGGGGAAAAGGAACAGATAAGGAGCAGGAGGAGGAGGAGGAGGAGGAGGAGGAGGAAGAGGAGGAGGAGGAGGAGGACCAGTGTAAACACAAGGCTCAACAACGATGCTGCAATGCACTCTCCCTCCAAACTCCCTCTTCACAGGGCTCTACGAGGAATGATTTCCACTGGGGGAAGACTCCGTTGGAAGACAACAGTTTGAAAATTCCTGAACCGTGCAAGAGCACCACCCCTAGGACTTCAGCGGAACGAATCAGCCTTACTGTTGCGTCTTGGCAATCCTCAACCGTGCCAGAACATCATTCTTGGGACTTCAACACCGCGAGTCAAAGTAACTGTTTGTGCAGCACCTTGCCATCCGTACATGGCTTTGTGTCCTCCAGCAGTCTTGGCACGCTCACCCTCTGAGAATCCTCTGAGACTGTGCAACAACCAGGACTCGAACAACTGATACCTGAAACTGGAGTGCCGTGAGCCGAAACGAGCGTCGCGAAAATGACTGCGAAAGAACGGCCGAAAACGGACGTCGGAAGTGAAGTGAACGAAAGAGGAAATAAAAGGGGATCGCCGAAATGATCACAAAATACTGTTATAGACTTGGTTTTATAGCCACTGCTGTGTTTTTTGTCTCTGGGTTGCGTGTTTCAGTGTTTGTTCCGTTGTGTGATTCGATATATTGTTTTTAGACATACTCCGCGTTTTGAACTGTTAAAAACTTTGTTTTTTTGGGGCACATGTTTCGTGGTGTTTCGGTTTTCTTGGGGTGCCGTTCCAAGCTTGCGGTTCGCGTGTCGTGTTGTTTGGCCCTTTCTTTCGGCGTTCGTTTTCGTGTTGTCCGTTTGTTTCGCGCCGCCGTTGTCCTTCGATGTTCTGATTGCGCTTGACAAGAATCTCGATTATTTTGATGATTCGTTTCGTTATTCGTTTTGTTGGTGATTGAGTTATTCGTTGTCGATGGCCCGATGTTGTTTCGTTTCGTTTTTTTGCGCTGTTCTGTTGCGCGCCTGGCCTGACTTCCAGCCCGGTCCTCAGCCTCTGCCGTAGCCCTAGCCGTAGTTATGGGTGTTCGTTTCGTTGTTCGTTTCGTTTCGTTGTTCGTTTCGTTGGGCGAGAGCCTTAGCCCGAATCTCGCCCCTCGCCCTGGCACTGTTCCCTGGCGTTCGTTTCGTGTGTCGATTCGTTGTTTTCCCTCCGTTACTGTGTTTCCCAATAGTTGTATTGTTCCCTTGGGTGACACGTGTCACTATGTGTTGTTTCACACTGTATCGCCCTATGTTGGTGTCCAGAATGCGAGTCAACATTTTTTTTTCTCACACGGTTTTCGGGGCGACGCTTGTCACCCCCGCGTTGTTTCACATTGTCTGGCCCCATGTTGCCGTCCATAACAATAGTGAAACGCAGTGTTTTTTCTCACACGGTTTTCAGGGTGACCTTTGTCACCCGTGTATTGTTTCACAGTGCTTTGCCGCACGCTGGCGCCCAAAATGAGAGCGAAGCAACTTGTTGTTTTCTCACACGGTTTTCGGCGTGATACGTGTCACCCGCGTGTGGCTTCGCAATGTATGGCCCCATGTTGGCGTCCAGAATACGGGTGAAACAATTGGTGTTTCTCGCATGGTGTTCGGGGTGACAAGTGTCACCCGTGTGTTGTTCCCCACTGTGTGGCCCCATGTTGGCGTCCAGAGTACGCGTGAAACAATGGGTTTTTCATAACACGGTTTTCGGGGTGACACGTGTCACCCGCGTGTTGTTTCACCTTGTATGGTCCCGTGCTGGAGCGCAAAATGAGAGTGGCACGATTGGTTTTGTTGACGCGGTTTTCGGGGCGGCACGTGTCACCCGCGTGAAATGTCACATTGTGTGGCCCCATGTTGGCGTCCAGAATACGAATGAAACAATTGGTTTTGCTCACGGTTTTCGGTGTGACACGTGTCGCCCGTGTGTTGTTCCACACTGTATGGCCCCACGTTGGCGTCCAGAATACGAGTGAAACAATTGGTTTTCTCACACGATTGTTCGGGATGGCACTTGTCACCCGTGTGTTGTTCCACAGTGTAGGGCCCCATATTGGCGACCAGAATGCGAGTGAAACAATCGGTGTTTCTCACGCGGTGTGTGGGGTGACACGTCGTGTCACCCGCGTGCGCTGCTTCACACCGGATGACCCCATGTTAGCGACCAGAATGCGAGTGAAACAACTGTTTTGTTCTCAAGCGGTTTTCGGGGTGACACGTGCCGCCCGTGTGTTGATTCACATGGTATGGCCCCATGTTGGCGACCAGAATCTGTGTGAAGCAGTGGTGTTTCCTCACACGGTTTTCGGGGTGACACGCGTCACCCGCGTGTGGCTTCGCACTGTATGGCCTCATGTTGGCTTCCAGAATACGAGTGCCACAATTGTGTTTTTCTCCCACGGTTTTCGGGGTGACACGTGTCATCCGCGTGTTGCTCTACACTGTATGGTTCCATGTCGGCTCCCAGAATACACGTGAAACAATTGGTTTGGTCACAGGGTTTTCGTCGTGACACGTGTCCCGCGTGGTGTTTCGCATTGTATGGCCCCATGTAAGCGTCCAGAATAAGAGTGAAATTGTAGGTTTTGTTCACGCGGTTTTCGGGGTGACACGTGTCGCCCGTGCTTTGATTCCCATTGTATGGCCCCACGTTGGCGACCAGAATGTGTATGAAGCAGTGGTGTTTCCTCACGCGGTTTTCGGGGTGACACGTGTCATCCGCGTGTTGCTTCACATTGTATGACTCCATGTTGGCTCCCAGAATACAAGTGAAACAATTGGTTTGGTCACAGGGTTTTCGTCGTGACACTTGTCCCGCGTGGTGTTTCACATTGTATGGCCCCATGTAAGCGTCCAGAATAAGAGTGAAATTGCTGGTTTTGCTCACGCGGTTTTCGGGGTGACACGCGTCACCCGCGTGTTGTTTCACACTGTATGGCCGAATGTTGGCGTCCAGTGCGCGAGAATATTTTCGTTTCGTTTTTCGTTTCGTTGTTCGGTTGTCGATTCGTTGTTTCCCCCCCTCGCTACAGCCCTGGTTCGTTTTTCGTTTTGTTTTTCGTTTGTTTTGCTTTGCCCTTTCGTCTGGTTCAAGCCCCAGCCCTAACCTCGCCCTGGCCCCAGCCGTCGTTCCATGTCTTCGTTTGTTGTTCGTTTTGTTATTCGTTTTGTTTAGCGCGTGCCCGAACCGGCACTTCCCCCCCGCCTTAGCCCAGCCCTCAGCCGTAGCCGCAGGCCGAGTTCGTTGTTCGTTTTGATTTGCTCAAGCCCAACCCAGAACCGCGACATTCGCTGGACCCCCAGGCCCTAACCGTCGCCGCAGCCCGAGCTTGTTTTTCCTTCCGTTTTTCAATTTGCTTTCGCACTCGCCTCAGACGGGACCTCGCCCCTCGCCTTGGCCCCAGCCCTGTAGCCCTCGCCGCAGCCTTGGTTCGTTGTTCGTCTTGTTTCTGTTTCGCGTGTTTTGCCTTGTCGTTCCGGCACCGCCTGTACTCCGCACCCTCCGGCCGCCTGAGGCCCCGCCTGCCCGCGCCCTGTCTCCCCAATTAGTGCTTCGCGCGCCCCGCCTAGCTCTTAACCGGAAGAGGCCCGCTCTCGACCCGCCGACCAAAAAGTGTTTTGCTTTGCCGTTTGTGTCGGGTTCAAGCCCCAGCCAGAGCCCCGCCCGTGCCCCCCCAGTCGTCCCATGTGTGCGCTTCGCTTTTTCGTTTTGTTTCCGGCGGGGTCTGCGAAGTTCGCTTCGTGGTTCGCTCGTTTTCTCTATGAGCGGTGGCCTCGTCTTGTTTGTCATTTTCGTTTGAACCAGTTTCGTCTTCAACGTTCGTTGTACAACGGTCGGGTTCGTTTGGTGTTTCGTTCTACACGCCAGCGCATGGTACACATCGTTGTGCTCGGTCCCTGTTGCAAACTGTTAAAACGATGTGCGCGGCACTGAGGCGAGAGCCACATTTTGGAAAGGAGCCGCCCTGCGAAGCTGATGCAAATTTTAAGCTCGAGGATTTTGAATGGTTAGGAGGTCTCAGGCGAAACGCCAGGACTGGGCTACCAACACTTCTCGGGGTGCGAGAAGGGGGAGTTATTCATATATGGGAGGAGGAGGAGGAGGAGGAAGGATGAGGAGGAGGAGAAGGAGGTGGAGGAGGAGCAGGATGTGGCATGGGGGAGGGATGCAGAGTCACAGGGAGGATAGAGAGGTGCATGCGGTGAGGCTGAGGAGGGAGGAGGATGAGGCAACTGACCTGGGTGCGATGAACCGAATCTGGATGAATGGAGTATGGATGGAGAACTGCCGGATGAAAGTATGACAGGATGGCGGATGCATGGAGGGGGGGAGGCTGGATGAAATGAAGGAGGGAGGATGAGGAGGGGAAGTAGGATGTGAAAGGATGGAGGTTGCATGGAGGAGTGAATGGAGTCGAGGACGAGGAGGACGAGGAAGGGAGGACGAGGAGGGGAGGAGGGCGAGGAGGATATGACGAGATGAATGCTGCATGGAGGGGTGGCGGCAGGCTGAATTCAACGAGAAAGCAGGAGGAGGAGGGTGAGGAAGATATGAGGTGAGAAGGGTACGATTACCTCCTCAGTCACTTGTGCCGCAATGCAATTTTGTCGTGTGGACTCTGCCCAGACATGATGATGCTGCTGATGATGGTAGTGGTGATCATGATGGTGGTGATGGTGATGGTGATGGTGATGGTGATGGTGATGGTGATGGTGATGGTGATGGTGATGGTGCTGTTGATCGTGATGGTGATGGTGATGGTTTTGACGAGGAGGAGTAGGAGGAGGAGGACAACCACAACAATGCTAGAGGTATTTGTGTTTGATGTCGGCCACTGCCGCAATGACGACATTGATAATGCTGATGAGCCCCCCCAGGGGAGGGAGCTGGCAGATCGGCCCCCGAGTTGGTCAGCGGAGTTCCGCTGCGAAGCGCGCGTCCCTGCTTGGAGGTAACGCCTTACAACTTTGAATGCGGGGAGGGGCGCTCACGCGCCGCTCACTTTGACATACCCGCACTGGGACGTGCTCGCCTCGTTGTCGTTGCCGTCGCCGTCGTCGTCGTCGTCGCCGTCGCCGTCGCCGTCGCCGTCGCCGTCGCCGTCGCCGTCGCCGTCGCCGTCGTCGTCGTCGTCGTCGTCGTCGTCGTCGTCGTCCTCTTCCAGAGTTCCCCCATGGCAGGCCCCCGTCGCATGAATCGCTGCCTCCAGCCCCCCAGGATTAGCCACCTTGTGGGTACGTATATCGAACAAGTTTGGGACCATCATGGGACCTCTCGGGAGCCTCTTGGTGTCTCTTGGGAGAGTCTTGTGGGCCCACTGGTCGTGTCGGGGCGCCACCTGGGGCGGAAGCGCTCGAACGTCAGTTCGGCTTTCCCCTCTTGGGTCCCTCAGGCGGCCCTCTTGGGAAGTTCTTTTGCCGTTAGGGGTCTCTTTGGCCGTTCTGGGACTCTCTTGGAGCCTCTAGGGGGCATCTTGGGCCGTCTTGGGCCGATGTCGGGGGCCTCTTGGGCCGTCTTGGGCGCCCGGATACCCGAAAAGATATATATATATATATATATATATAGCGAGATAACTTTCGAACGCCTGCGGCAAATCCATGGTGTTTGCCTCCTGAGTGTGTTTTGGCGGCCTTCTTGGAACCTTCTTGGGGGGGGTGGGGGGGCTTCCTGTGCCGTCTTCAACCAATCACGGGCCGTCTCGGGGCCCTCTCGGGCCGCCCTCTTGGGCCGCCTTGGTAACCTCTCGGGGCCCTACCGGGCCGTCCGGGCCACACCATTGAGTTGCCAAAGCCGCCTGGACACGGCAGCATGTGCGGGGCAAGTTCGGCGAGGAGCCTGGGCAGGGGAGTTGAGAGCATTCTCCAAGCAGTGCTTGCATTTTGTGGGGTCCTCCTCCGTGCCGCGAAGGCGTCGGGAGGGGCACGACGAGGATTCGCCCCGTTGCCGCCCGTGGCCGCCTCTGGCGCCATGCCGAGGACTCGCCACGCTGCCGCCCGTGGCCGCCCGCGGAGGCGTGCCGAGGACTCGCCGTGTGGCCGCCCTCTGCCGCGCCGTTGCCTGCCTCGGAGAGCTTCTGGTGGGCCTGCCGGGGACGCGCCACGCTGCCGCCCGCTGCCGCCTCGCTGCCGCGGATTCGCGAAGGTGCCGCCCGTGGCCGCTCTGTGGGGCCATGCCGAGGGGTCGCCAAGGTGCCGCCCGTGGCCGCTCTGTGGGGCTGTGCCGAGGCATCGCGGCGCTGCCGCCCGTGGCCGCACGGCGCACACCTCGAAGATGCAGTGGCACAGTTCTGGGTGCCCGCGACTGCAAGTTCGTCAGGGGAATTGAGGTCCCCTTGACAGTGGCGACTCTTCCAGGATTTGATGAACTGCGGGACGGTACTTGACGGGGCGGGTGGGACTTGATCCCGCCCCATGTTTCAAGGACGGGACTTGATGCATTCTGATACGATATAGGACTTTTCGAGTTCTGTTAGGGGATGAGATCAAGTCCCGACCCGCCACAACGATTTCCGCTAGGAGTCTAGGTGGGGAAGGGGTGGCCATCATCGTCGTGATCATGATGATAATGACCATGGCCCATTATCATGAAGGTGGTCACCATGGTCACATCATCATAGCGGTATTGCGATCACCGCCACCACCTCGACGGTTGCCAACAACGTAACCATTGTCGTGATGAGAACGGCCATGGCTGTCAACAGCAATCAACTCATCATGGGCCAAATGCCGATCGCGCGAACGCGTCAACCTGCCGCATCTGCCCCGCGCGACGTCCATTTGAAAATTCAAGGAACTCTACTTCCACCGCAGCATGTGCTGCACATTAGAAACGTAACCATGACGACATACCCGTCTCACGGACGTGCTTTGCAGTGTGGACGTGAATCGAGGACGCCGGCGGCGTATCGCCGGCCGCTCCCTGGAGGTTTGGCGATGTGGCGCGCAGCATCGAAAGTCATGACGCGGCGCGCACACCAGCGATCCTTGCTGGGGGATGGGCCTCAAGGCCTCCTCCGAGTATCTAGTGGCTTTCGGCCATCCCCACCACCGTGCCTGGGTCGTGGGCGAGAGGCCTCTCTGGGAGACTTCTCGAGGTCTCTTGGGAGGCCCCAGGAGGCTTCTACTTCGGGGGAGTCTCGGGGGGTCTGGGAGGCCTCTTGGGCCGTCTTCGGGCGGAGCCTCTTGGGCCGTCTTGGGTCGTGGAGTGTGGGAAGCTGGAAAAGGCGAGACCGCTAAACAGATTGTTGCACTTTTTGCAGCGCATTGGCGCCTATACTGCATTGCTCGTTCCCCTCCTTCCCCCCGATCTTAATACTGGGTGCATGGCGAAAAGCCCTTGGACCGCCCAGGGGCCCCAGACAACATTTTGCAGCACCGAGCTGCTTCGACCAGCACAGACTGAGCCCAATATCAAGATCGGGGGTTGGGGGGTGGAAAACAAACGCTTATATAACAGCGATGCGATGTATTGTCCGTGCCAGGTGGTGCAACATTTTGTTGGTATACCGTATGAAGGGCTGCGCCCTCTGCCGCTGACCCTCCAGGCTGAGCCATCTCGCGGCTTAGTCGAAACAGTTTTGGGGCCATCGGGGCATCTTTGGACGTCCGGGGCCACCTTCGGCAGTCTTGGGGCGATCGGGACATCTTAAGGGCTCTAGGGCCAATCAGCGGCCAAGCTTGAGGACATCGTGGAGCAATGTTGAGTCATTCTGGGCGATGTGGGCGGCCTTTTCGGGGATGTTGCGGTCACCTTAGGGCGTCTTGGGTATTCTCGGGAGCTCTGGTACGTTGTAGTCTTGGGGCTATATCCGTAAGGGCTTCGCCCCCTGCCGCCGGCCCCCTCTCTCGGAGAATGGGCCATGGAAGAGCTAAGTCATGAGGCTTTGGCGCTGACGTGCAGCAGTATCGGAACTTCATGCGAGGCCGATTCGCAATCGGCAAAACCAACTGATCACAAGAGGGGTTACCACACAGGGCGATTGGTAAGACGTGCATGGTTTACGAGCTTGGTTACCACACCTTGGGATTAAAGGGCCGAGGGAGTACTCGCAGTTTGGGTTACCACGCCTTGCGATGGATGTGCGTGAGAGGTGGCACCGAATTTCAGAAATGTGGCAAATCCCCTGTGTTTTTGGACCCTGACCCCGCGGATCTGCGTGAGGGGTGGCACCCTGGGCGAATTTCGCAAATCCCGTGTGTTTTTGACCCTGACCCCGCGGATCTGCGTGAGGGGTGGCACCGAATTTCAGAAATGTGGCAAATCCCCTGTGTTTTTGGACCCTGACCCCGCGGATCTGCGTGAGGGGTGGCACCGAATTTCAGAAATGTGGCAAATCCCATGTGTTTTTGGACCCTGACCCCGCGGATCTGCGTGAGGGGTGGCACCGAATTTCAGAAATGTGGCAAATCCCATGTGTTTTTGGACCCTGACCCCGCGGATCTGCGTGAGGGGTGGCACCGAATTTCAGAAATGTGGCAAATCCCCTGTGTTTTTGGACCCTGACCCCGCGGATCTGCGTGAGGGGTGGCACCGAATTTCAGAAATGTGGCAAATCCCATGTGTTTTTGGACCCTGACCCCGCGGATCTGCGTGAGGGGTGGCACCGAATTTCAGAAATGTGGCAAATCCCCTGTGTTTTTGGACCCTGACCCCGCGGATCTGCGTGAGGGGTGTCGATTTCGAGCCCCCCCAGCAATTCAGACAACGCGCCCAGGAGACGCTAAAAGTCTTGTTTGGGCCTCCCCCCCCCTCGCGCGGTCAATCAACTAGTTACAGTAACCAGCAAGAAGTCAACTAGTTACAGTAACCAGCAAGAAGCAGAACTGTAACACTGGAAACTACAACCTACGACTGGTACAGGAAACTGCGAATCACGTGCCTCGCAGCCTGGTGGCCCCGCAAGGGGGCCGGCGGATTTGGACACTTTGGGAGCAAAGCACGGGGCAGGACTGCACACACTGAACACATGGTGTTTTTTAAATGCCTGCTGCCCTCTCACGAAGGTATTGGGGCCTTCGGTACAATTAAAGAGTCATCCTGGGGCTCTTCATGGAGCCCTCTTCGGAGCATCCCAGGGCCATCTTCGAGGCCTTTTTCCTGGCCCCGCGGTGCCGCACCTGTGAGAATCTTGGGGCAACCAAGGGCGGCCAGGAATCGGAGTGCCCCGCCCTCCGAAGTGTTTTTTGTTGTTTGCGCGGGTTCTGACAAGACTCGTCAAACATTATTGGCGGTCTTTGTTGTCGACGCTTGCGCGGTCGGCGCTGCTTCAATGCTGGCGTGGGATGCGTGGCCCAGACGCAGTGGTGTCCGAGATCCGGCAGTACCCTCACAGCATCGGAGAACGCGTTTTCTGACAAGTGCCCGAATTATCGGGCGCTTCGATTTTGGATGGCGTCTCAATGTATTGTTGACGAGGCTTGTAGTAGACGCAAGGGAGAGGTCTGGAGAGACAGGGGAACCAAAAACAGAAAGACGGCAGAGAGAGCACAAGACAGCAGTCTCGCAGAGAACTGCGCAGCCTCGTGCTATCATCTGATGCGTCAGAGGGGTGGGGCTCCAGCACGGTCGTTGGCCTCACCCTTACTCTGCGTCTGGAGGCCATGGTGGAAGAGAGCGACGCTGCCGTCGGGAAGGCCAAGGAGGTTGGAAAGCCTCTCATCGACGGGGGCGTCGAGCCGGACGGGGACAGCGCACGGGCGACGGAATCGGGCGCAGTCCCCTCCCCCTCCCCCCCCCGCCCTCTCCGGCTCCGACCTCGCACCTCCGCCCTCCCCCCCTGCTGCGGCCTCGGGAGCGCTCCAGAAGAGACCACAGCGCCCCCGCAGGCCGAGCCCCCCACGCTTCCTATCCCGGGGCTGTGGAGGACGATCAGTGAGAGGAAGCACGGTGCCAAATAATTTCCAGATGTCTAAAGCATGTAAAAAGATGCTTGAAACATGTAAACAACATGTTTAAGACATGTGTAGAACATGTTTCCGACATTTTGAACACGCTCTAAATTCAATGATAGGACTGTTAGGGTGTCCACTGTCGTGGCATCCACAACCCTGGGGCTGACAGAGAGGGCTTCTCCACCGCCCGCATGGAAGGCGACACCGCCGCCTTCGGCCAGGGGCTTCGCCAGAGGCAGCGGTTGGGGAGGGGGAAGGGCGAGGAGGAGACGAGGAGCGACCGGAGGCGGGGCCGGCATGGCATGGGGGAGGGGAGGCGGGGGTCGGCCGTCACGTGCCGGAGCCATCCGGAGCCCCTGCGCAGGAGTGTTCCACTGCCGGGGGGGGGGCAACGGCCCCTCGAACGGCCCTGAGCGGCTCCGAAACTGCCACCGTGGGCACAGAAGGTGCTGGACAGGTATTCGCCTTCCGTGCTCTGGATGGGGTATTTCTCAACAAGGGGGTGGTTGACCTTCTGACTGAGCTTGCCCAACCCCGCCCTCTTCCTTCTCCTACTCACCCTCTTCCTGATCTTCCTCCTCTTCCTTCAACCCCCCCTCCATCCGTTCCGACAGCACGTGCCCCCCCGCAGATCCAAGGAGGGGGATGGCGATGATTCTTCCATTCAAAGATGTGTCCCCCTTCCAGCATTACCAGTTTGAAACATATCCCTATCCCTATGTTTGACATCACCTCACCTCGATGCCGATCTTAAGGATTCCCTCAGTTTCTGAGGGCCTATCCCTAAGATTGTCCTCGCTTTTTGGTCGCCCATCTTAGGGATAGGGATAAGTTCGAGGCTTGTTACAGTAGCGAAGGCCCGACACTGTTATGTCTGCACCCCCGTGGGGGCGCGAGACCCGAGCGGCGAGCCGCCATGCTCTGAGGGGGGAGGAAGCGTATATACAATCGGGAACGTTTATCGGGAACGCTTCATCACAATATATAACAATCGTTATATACATATCGGCAACGTCTATCGTATATACAGTCGGGAACGTTGATCGTGTATAACAATCGGGAACGTCTATCGTATGTACAATCGGGAACGTCTGGATCGCAAATCGCTCCGCCGGTTCTGGCCCACCACGCCTCGGCGCGACATGCTGTCCGCTTCGTGGCCCCCGGGGCTTCCACGTCCCGGGCTTGTCCGAGCCCCCCGCCCCGCGGAGCGGAGCGACACGCCATCCACTCGTGAGGCATCTCGTGTCAACGGGGCCGCTGCGGCGACACGCTACGTAAGCAAACATTCCCGACCGTGGTCGGAGTTCGCGCTGCGCGCCGCCCAGGCCTCCGACGCGTGGTGTTCACGACGTGGATCGGCCCTGTGTTTTTCCTTTGTTATTGTCTTGGGGCCCGGGACCCGGGACCACCACAGAGCGTCAAAAAGGTACGGAATGATAGCGCGCGGGTTGCTCTTCGAGACGCCGCCCCCCCTCATGCCCCGAGCGTCGAAAAGGTACGGAACGATAGCGCGCGGGTGTTCTTCGAGATGCCCCCCCCCCGCGCTTGGCCCGCCCCCCCTCCCCCCCCCGCGCTTGGCCCGCATCTGCTGCCCGCCCGCCTCAGGACCTGTCGGAGGCGGTGAAGGCCGCGGAGGAGGCGGTGGGCGCCGCGGGCGCCAAGCTCAAGGCCTGCAGCGACTTCATCGCAGTTCAGGGGGGTAATATCAGGCGGGGCGGCCGCAAAGCTCCCCTCCTCCAGCTCCTTCTTCCTCCTCCACCTCCTCCTCCTCCTCCTCCCCTTCCTCCTCCTCCTCCTCCTCCTCCTCCTCCTCCTCCTCCTCCTCCTCTCCTCCTCCTCCTCCTCCCCTCCTCCTCATCCTCCCTCCTCCCTCCTCCCTCCTCCCTCCTTCTCCTCCTTCTCCTCCTCCTCCTCCTCTCCTCCTCCTCCTCCTCCTCCTCCTCCTCCTCCTCCTCCTCCTCCTCCTCTTCCTCCTCCTCCTCCTCCTCCTCCTCCTCCTCCCCTTTCTCCTCCTCCTCCTCCTCTTCCTCCTCTGCCTCTTCCTCTACCTCCTCCTCCTCCTCCTCCTCCTGCTCCTGCTCCTGCTCCTTCTCCTCCTCCCCTTCCGTAGCCATTTTGGCTCAAGATGATTCCGCCCCATGGCAGAGCACGGAGACCCTTGGTCCAGGGACAGCTAATGACCCGCTTTCATGTCCACGCCTTCCACCTCCCCTGGTGGTCGAGCTTCAGATTCGGCACGGCGTTCGCCCGCTGCTGCCTCCACGCGCAATCGACCGAGGCTGGCGCGGGCCTCACTCTCACGTCGTGGGAAGCAACGGCGCTGCAAAACCACTGGCCGCAGCTGCAGGCAGCAGTGAAGCAGATGGAGCCAAACGACAACAGGACCCTTGGCACGATGGCGCCACACTGCCCGCCGGGCACAAGCTCGCAGTGCACGACCGACCCGCTCACGTTCGAAAGCAGCTGGAGGAGACCAGGGCCGCCCAAATCGCCGACGCCAGCGCCAAGTTCGAAGCCACAGCACGTGCCGTCACAGCACAAGCCAGCCAAGATTTCCTCGCCTCCATCACGAAGATCACGTCCGAGCTCAGCCAACGTCACGAAGCCACCGAACGCAGCATTCACAGCGTCACGCAGCGCGCCAACGACCTCGAGAAACATAATGTCGAACTCAAGACCGCCGTCGCCAAGCTTGAAGCCATCGTCACAGCCGCAGAAGCACGGGCACCCGCGCTCAACCTCGAGGGCCTCGGCACGCGGGACAGAGACCCCGACCCGACAACGTTCTGGTGCAACAGCCCGCAGGAGTTCAACCAGCCCGAGCTCGAGCGCGCCCTCGCAGACTTGTTCGCCAAAGCCGGAATCACCAAAGACATGGTCATCTTTAACACCGTCGGCCCCGCCAAGCGTCACTCGTTCCAGGTCAGCGGCGGCACCGTCGTGGCAGAACCGCGTGCTCAGCGTCTTCACAGTGCTCCCCGCAACGGAAAATAATGGCGCAGTTTTACGGTCACTCTGGGCAATGGTGTCCTTGTTCATTTATATGTATCAGCAGACAAAAGCCCGAAAGCCGTTCGCACAGAAGTTCAAGTCAAACGTCTCGCCAAAATCATGCAGAACGCCATGCCCGACGCCGACCTCCGCACGCACAGGACTCTTGGTTACATTGCTAATCGTGGGGACGTTCTGGTTCGTTTGCACGTCGGCGCCCATGCTGACGCGCCCATCGGGCTTCAGTTGTCCAATGCCGCCATGGACCGCGGCTCCACCGAAGCCAAACAGCGACAGATCAACGCCGAGTTCGCCGCCAACTTCGCGGACGCCCTCGCAGCCGCGCAGTGGCTTTAGCCATCGCTGGAGCCCGTGGCTCCTGCAACCCTCCCAGGAGGGCCTCAATGTAGCTTTCTGGAACTCCCAAGCTCTCCTCGTACAATCAGACCAACGCCGCGAGGACAACCGTCGCTTGCTTCTACCTTACCTTCGCCAACGCACTCTTCTCGCTGCTCAAGAAACGCATGGGCTTTGAGACGATCTCGCTCTCCTGGCCAAGTCGACCCAGCACCCGTGCAAGCCGTGCCGCTCGCCCGTGATGTTCAACGATGTGCCCGTCGCCGACGCTGGCGGCATAGGCTTCCTAGTCCCGTACGACAAGAGGGAACATCAGCTACCGCCTGAACAGCGGCCTCAAACCAGGTTCGAGGTCGTCATCCATGGCCGCGCCGCTTGGCTGTGCGTCACGGATGCCCGCCTCCAGTACGAAGTCGCCATCCTCAACATCCACAACTACGGCCTCACGTCAGCCGACCGTCTCCACCTCCGCGACCAATGGCAAGCACTTCGACAGCATGCTGACGAACAGCTTCAAAATCGCCTCGTCATGGTCGTGGGTGACTTCAATGTATCCGAGTTCCCGCCGAAGTCCCTCAACGCCCCCGTCGACTCCGACACCGCCGCTGCGCAGAGATACCAGCATCGGCCTGTCTTCTGGCGCTCGCTGTTTCGTGGCATGATCGAGATCACCTCCGCGTCTACGACGCACAGAGCCGTAGGCAACATGAGTGAATCAACGATCGACCGTTGCTTCATCAACCTCCCGAGCCACCTCATGCCCCTCATGGAGACCATTGACGTCGCCGACGACGCCCCCCTCGAGAACGCCAGGGGCCCGATTGACGACCACGAGATCATGCACCCCCGCGTCCGCCTCCGCAAGCCCAAGCCAGCCACCGAGCGTGGCACCCCCGCCTACATCTTCGACGCGGACCACTACAAGCATCACCTCCAAAAGATTCTCGCCACCATTGACATGACGCCGCTCACTTCGATTGCTAGATGGCGCACTCTCAAGGCCGCGATGCAAGTCGCTGCCGCCCGCGCACGTGACACGCTCACCAAGATTCCCGCTGCCGAGCTGAAGTCCCAGACTGCGAGCGTCTCCAAGGAGACCCGCGCCATGGCGCTGCGCAGCATCGCCCGCGCAGTCTGGTGCCAGAACGCCCCTCTCGCGAAGACGCTGATCGAGAACACCGAGATCGGACACTTTCACCTGAGGATCACCGGCAACTCGGTCAGCATCAACGACATGACCTCGTTCACCTCGACCGCGGACACCACGCGCGCCAGCCTCAGCGACGAGCGCAGAGCACTCAGCTGCCCGCTCGCGCGCTGCCCTTGCCGCCTACAACGTTCCCCTCGGCCAGAAGTGGCGCCGGCGCGCCAAGCGAGAAGGTTGCCGCGGCGAACTCTGGAAACCGTTTTCGAATCGCCTCGTGCTGGCTGGCGTCAAGACCATCGTCGGCAACTCGCCCAACGTCGTGACAGACCCCGCCGCCACGCGCCAGTCCACCATGCGTCACTGGGCCCCGGCGTTCGCCGAGAAGCACGTGGACGAGAAGCGCCTCACCGACTACCTCGACTCTGTCTTCCCCCGGCGCCAGCGAACAGATCTATCACTCCCCGACGCGCAAGCACTTGAGAAGGCAGCGCGCCGCGCTGGGGATTCAGCCCCTGGCCCCGACGGTCTACCACACCGAGCGCGGCACCGCGCGCCCGACAGCTTCGACACCCTCGCCGACGCCTGCTACGACATCGCCGCCAATCACAACATCCCGCGCGACCTGAACTTTTTTCTCATGGCCGCGTTGCCGAAAGGCGACGAGCCATCGGGCAATGCGGAGTGCACGCGCTCCCCTGATTGCCCTCGTCCGCTTTCAATGAAGAGCTCGGGCGCGAAGCTGCTGGCGCCCGCCGCCAGCCGCCAGCTCCACGCCCTTGCCGCCCAGGCGCCCCCCGAGCAGCAGAGCTTCGTCAACGGCCGCCAGTTCTTGAACAACGTCATCGTCGTGGATGCCGCCGCGCGTCGACGCAGCCTTTCCCCTTCAGCCTCCTCAGACATGCCCGTCTTCGTCAGCATGGACATCGCAGCCGCGTTCCCCAGCCTCGGCCACCAGTGGATGTGGAACGTTCTCGTGCGCTGGGGCATCCACGGCCGCATGCTGCGCTTGATCCAGGCCTGCTACTTCTGGCTCGTCTCGTTCCTCGACATGGGAGGAGAGCGTCGCCCACTCCTGATCGCTGCATCGGGCGTTGCTGAGGGATGCCCCTTGAGCGGTGCGATCTGGGTGCTCGTCTTCGACCCCGTCGTCGTCGCCATCAGCCGCGAGCTCAACGCCATCCACCGCGGGCACATCAGCGCCTGCGCCGACGACCTCGGCATCATCCTCGCCAGGCTGGCCTACATCAGCGCGCTCGCCCCCCACAGGATCGCGGCCGAGACCCTGGCAGGTCTCCAGCTCCAGGCCAAGACGCGCGCCGTCGTCCCGACCTGGGCCCCCCGTCGCAAGACCTCGTTGCCGAGATGCGGCACGTCCTCGCGGCTGCTCACGCTCCATGGTTCAACCTCAAGATCGAGTCCAAAGCCCGCTACCTTGGCTTCTACGTGGGCCCAGGCGCCACGCTTGCCGACCAATGGCGTGGCCCCGCAGTGAAGTGGTGGGACCGCGTTTAGAAGCTCACCGCCTCGCGCGCCCCCATCCAGCAAAGCGTCAAGCCGTGCAACGTCGCCGCCGCCACGCGCCTGGGCCACGTCGGCCAGCTCTTCGAACCGCACGAGGGCATCCTGCAGAAGGAGCTGCAGGCCATCAACAAGCTGCCGCGCGTCGCCCCCTCCAGCTTCGCCAAGTCCGACGTCCTCGCGATGTTGCTCTGGACGAACGTGGAGGTCCCCAACGGCATCGAGAACTACCTGGCCGCCACCCTCTGGCGAACGGCGTCTACTACTGTGACAGAGCGGAGACGCGCACATCGCGAACTTTGCGACACCGCCTGCGACCAGCTTCCCGTCACCACGGCACTGCACGGCGCGCGGTGCAACGACTGCTGGGAGATCAAGACCGCCATCGCCCAGCGCTTCGAGGGTGCCACCAACCTCACCTTCTTCGCTCAACGCCACGCCCCTCGCCTATCTCAACAACCTGACCGCCATCAACATCGCAAACCTGACAAGACCACGCCGCAGAAAGCTTACATGAAGTCGCTGAACGAGCAGCTCTACGTCCATACCATGCCTGGCACCATCAAGCGCCGCCTGATCGCGCGGCACCCTATACTGCATCCTGCTCGCCAGCCCACGCGCGAACAGCCACCTGGACCGCGACGCGAAGCTGAACGTGCCCCAGAGTGTCTTTTGAACAGGGCGCGCCCATGGGCCGCGCACTGGCTGCCTGATCTCCTGATGCACGACCGACGCATCAACGACCAAGAAGGCTGGATGCAGTGGTGCGTCCCCTATTTGTACGAGCTGCTCGGCTCCGACCTGTTCCAGCCGTTGTGCGCCGCCGACATCCAGCGACACCGCATCGCCGTCGATATGCGCACGCAGTCGTGGGACACCAGCGGCACTGGACGAATCCCCCTGGAGCACCGCCTGGCCCGCCCAGAAGCACAGAGCGAGTCGCCACGCAGCCGATCGCCACGCAGTCGCACTTCGTTGTTCAGCTACGAGGCCGCCCGACACCGTGCCCGACGCCGCTGGATCGACCACATCCTGCCTTTTCTGGAGCCTGACGCCGACCCTGGCGACATTCACTGCGACGACGACGGCATGGGCGCCGAAGGCCCACCTGCCGACGCCGACGCACAACGTGATCTCCTTCAAGTCCAGCAAGTTCCTGATGATCTCCCCGATCGGTGGACGCGCCTCCGCACCCACCTCGCGACCCTGCCGCCCGCCAGGTTATGGAGCGCCCTGAAGGTCCTCGCGGGCGCGTGGACGACCTCGCACAGGATGCGCGTGATCCCGACCAAGCGGCCATGCCATTCCGGAAGCTCGCACGCCGACGACAGCATCCAGCACTACCTCATATGCGATCGGATGTGGCACCAGCTGAGCTTACCGCGCGGCCAGCTGAGCACCAACATCATGACGAAGCTCGGCCTTCCTGAGCTGACCGGGCCGTTCCGTGGCGGGAGCGGCATCCCAAACAGAATTGTAAGGCTCTCCGTGGCCACCAGGACATACCACCTGACGAAGGACGACGACACCCCGATGTCATACAACAAAAAGACGATTGCCGTTGCCGCCGCTCGCCGGACCCTGATGCTGCCCGTAGATCTGTCGGACGGGGCTGGCGCGCCGTAGCTCGGCTCACAGACGGACGCGCCCTCTCAGGCGACGTTCGCTCCTCCTCCTCCTCCTCCTCCTCCTCCTCCTCCTCCTCCTCCCCTTCCTCCTCCTCCTCCTCCTCCTCCTCCTCCTCTTCCTCCTCCTCCTCCTCCTCCTCCTCCTCCTCCTCCTCCTCCTCCTCCTCCTCCTCCTCCTCCTCCTCCTCCTCTACTTTCGCGATGCGCATGTTTCGGTCCGTTTTCGAACCCCCGGGACTTTGAGATTTCTGGCTGGTACCCCGACAACGGGGGGAGCAAGAGATAGGGAAGGAGAGAAGGAGTACGAGAGATCTATAGATATATGTCTATGTTTCTCTCTTTCTCTTTGTTTCTCTCTCTCTCTCTTTCTCTGTCTCTCTCTCTCTCTCTCTCTTTCTCTCTTTCTCTCTTCCTCTCTCTCTCTCTCTACACATATACACATATATACATATATATATATATATATATATATACATTCGCTGCCGTTTGTCCCGCCCTGCCTCCTCGTCGTCGTCCTCCTCCTCCTGCTCCTCCAGTTTCTCGCCGCCCCACTCAGCGGCGACGGGCAATGCCTTGGGCACAGGGCTACGAGAATTTCACCAGAACCACTGGACAACAACATTATTCACTGCGTGGAGCTCCCCATATGTGCATCTAGTCGCATGGACCTGTCCGCCGTGAGTGTCTAGGCGCAAGAGTTTTCGAATATAAGCGGGCGTGAGTTGGGACGGCCTGGTCATGAATCTAACCGCGAATGAATTGCAGTGTGAATGGGTTGCTCCTGGGGCCTCTTGGAACCTCCTGGTGCTTCTTGGGGCCTCCAGGAGCCTCTTGGGGCCTCCTGGGGCCTCTTGGGGCTTCGAGTGGCCTCCTGAGGCCTCCTGGAGCCTCGTGTGGCCTCCTGGGGCCCCCTGGAACTTCCTGGGATCGCCTAGGGAGGATTCGTGCCCCAGGAGAGGCTCAATCTGTAGGAGCAGACGTACATAAAACATGGCGCATTGGAGCCACCGGAGAAAAGGCAACATATAGGAACACGCTTCGAACACCACGGACTCGTGCTCCAGCGGAAGCCCTATCTATGGGAACAGACGTACAATATTTAGGATTGTATACGCAGGAGAAGGACAATCGATAGAAACATATAACATACGTATAATATTAAGGATTCGTGCTCCAGGCGAGGCCCAATATATAGGAGCATACGTAACACACATGGGATTGGAGCCACTTCCGTTGCCTTCTGAGGCCTGCTGCTCCTGGGGCCTCCTGTTGCCTTCTGGGGCCTCCTGGCGCTTCCTGTGGCCTCCTGAGGCCTCCTGTGGCTTCTTGAGGCCTCCTGGAGCTTCCTGGGGCCTCCTGGAGCCTCTGGGGACAGGCTGTGGCCTCTTAGGTCCTCCTGTGGCCTCCTGATGCCTCCTCGGACCTCATGTGGCCTCCTGGGGCCTCCTGGAGCCTGCTGGAGCCTCCTGTGGCATCCTGGGTAGAATCTGTGCCCACGAGTCTGGCCACCAAAACAGGCAAACCGATCGAGACGTCCTCAAAATCTGGCCCCCCTGGGGGGCGAAAGTGAGCGCCTCGCTCGAGACGTTCTCCAAATCTGCTCCGAAAGCGGAGGCTGTTCGCGACCCAAACAGGCAAACCGCCTGAGACATCCCCGCCATTTTGGCGCGAACGGAAGCCACGTGAGATACCCTTGGCGGCCCCCCCTTAGAAGGCGCCTCGCACGAGACATCCTCAAGATCTGCTCCAAAAACGAAGGATGTTCGGAACCAACACAGGCAAACCGCCTGAGACATCCCCCCCATCGTGGCGCGAACGGAGGCCGTGAGATACCCTCTGACCCACCCCCCTTAGGAGGGCAATAGCCAGCAAGCCGCTCGAGACATCCTCATCATCTGCTCATCGTCATCATCATCATCATCATCATCATCATCAGCATCAGCATCAGCATCATCATCATCATCATCATCATCATCATCATCAGCATCATCTTACTCATCCATCTTTCCTCGTCACCATCATACTGTACTCACATCATGCTAGCACCATACCGTGGTCATCATCATGACACTCATCATCGTCGTCTAGTGCAGAGAGGGAGGAGGGAGGGGAATAATGATGATGAGGGGTCCGGCGCGGTCAGAGAATAACAAGAACCCCATCCTTTGGATTTGGGGAACAAAACAAATAGTCTAAAGCGCTGGCGGCCCAGGTGTTAGGAAAACCATTGGAACAACAAAACAGAAAACCCCCCAAACCAATGTTCCATGGAACGGTAGGAGGAGGTGGATGCCGAAGGGGAGGATCGCCCGCTGTGAGGCGGGACTCAGAGGTGGCAGAGTGCCAACGAAACCCTAAGAGAAGCCAAACTAACGATATCCAAAGTGTTGGCGACCGAGACGTTAGGAACACCCTCTGAAACAAAGCAAAAGTCAAGTGGCAACGCCACCCCTATCGAGTCCTCGTCGTTCTCCACACGCATGTTCCTTTGAATATGTTGTTCTTTGTTTTTTGGGGGTTTGTCAGAGGGTTTTCCCAACGTCTCGGCCGCGAGCACTGTGGATTAGTTGTTTGTTTGTTTGTTTGTTTGTCTTAGGGTTTCGTTGGCATTCTGCCACCTCTGGGTCCCGCCTCACAGCGGGCGGTCCTCCCCTTCGGCGCTCACCTCCTCCTACTGTTCCATGGGATATGTTCAGTGTTTGTTGATTTTCCCTCGATTTTCTGAACGTCTGGGCCGCCAGCGCGTTGGATTAAGTATTAGTTTCTTGGTTGTCCAATGATTTTCTCGAAATTTTCGCAATCCTGTGCCCAAGGCTTTACCCATCGCCCCTGAGTGGAGGAAGAAACTGGAGGAGCAGGAGGAGGAGGAGGAGGAAGACGAAGAGGAGGAGGAGGAGGAGGAGGAGGAGGAGGAAGACGGCGCCTGCTAGCACTGCGAGGTGTACGCAATAGATTTTCTCATTCGTCATTGCGACCACCCTGGCGGAACAGGGGCACCCAAACATGGATGCCCCTACATGGGTGCCCCTACGCTATGCATTGTTTTCGGTTCGAGCCGTCGCCCAATACTGCAAGTCCTTTACAAAGGCACCTTGAGACGAGGTGACACGGCGGGACAAGAGCGGGGCAGACGAAGGGGCAACAAGGGACACGATTGGACGCCACGAGGCGCCAACAGGAAACCGAGAACCCAGAGAAGAACTAGAGGGTCGAACGAGGCACGCCACATGCAGCCGGCAACGGTAATCCACAAACGTGGTTACCAATGTTGCGCGCGGATTGCGCGGCCACCACGGGCGCAAGGGGGATCCACAAACCGGATCCCCTTACAACCCTTGCATCCGTAGCTGTTGCGGCTCAAACTCTCGCCTCGTGCACGTTTTTGCGAGCCCTTTACTCCGACGATCGCGCACCGCGCCCCATGTCGGTGTGCGATGACAGGAAGAATTTGACCGAGGGTTAGTTTTGCTGCCCCCTTCACAGGGTGCTTGGTCACGCCCGTCCTTCCGCAAAGTGACACCAAAGCCTTTTGTGAAGTCATGGCCGACGCCAGTGCGCTCGACGATCCCCTCGTGCATCGGATTGGATTCGTCACTGGCCACAGCGAAGAGACCCCACAGGATCTGGAGGCAAAGTACAAGGAGGCTTCCAAGAGCAACAGGTGGCATGATTTGCCCTCCCTAACCTGCAGCACTGCCAGGAGCCATTGCCTGCGGACTTCAGATCTGCATGTTGGACCCAGGGAACGGCGCCAAAGCAATCATCAAGCGCGTCGCCCTCCCAGCTCAGACGAAGATGCGGTGCTAAGTCGTTTCGAAGTTTGCTGTCGGCAGCGTGCGGAAGCTGGTCTTTCAGCATCCCCCGATGTCGGCGTTCCCGTGTGGCAGTTCATGTTTGAGCACACGGGGGCAAACAAATTCGCCAATCTCATCAGTCCCCTGAGATCAAGCAGAAGAGCAAGGCCGATGCGTTTTTCGACATGAGCAATAAGGACATCGACGCTAGATCCGCCGACACCAAGCACGCGCCGCGAACGACTTCCGAGCGCGCCCTGCTGGCGTGGCAGACCAGAGCGCTCAAGCGCGGGGCGCCGTCGCACGGTTGGCCACTTGCTCTGGTGTGCAAGACTTCGCGGGGCGCGTTTGCCGAGGGGGTCCTTGTCAGGAAGGAATGCGAACGCAGCGTCTTCCTCTGCGAGAAGCATGTCAAGCCCTGGTTTCTCAACGCCCTCCAGGAGCGAAGCGACCCATTGGCGCTCGGCCTTGTGGGCAAGCCCAACAGCGGGAAGACCCCCGCGGACAAGCTTACTTGCTTGCTATGTGAGACCGCAGCGCCAGGGTGCGCGGCCTCGACCTCGACGAGGTGCGCGCAATGGTGAAGCCAGAAATTAATCTTGACGCTTCGCGTATCCCCACCAGCCCATCCAGAAACGATCAGCAGGGGTGTCGGTGAATCAGGGGCGGCAGGACGCATGCAGTTGCGCAGCCGTCTTCGGGAAAACAAGGATCACAAGGAGCTTCCCGCATTGAAGTTTAAGATGAAAATCAGTGCAAGCTACGATGATGCTTCTTCGATGAGGGGTGAGGTGTGTCGATGACTCATAATGGCTGCTGCGCCGATTTGTATCTCAAGCTCGCGTGCGTTTCGAACCTTGGAGCCATCATAGGGGCTCTCTTGGGGATTTCTTGGGGCCCTCTTGGGGCCCTCCTGGAGCCCTTTCCGTCCTCTTAGGGCCGTCTTGGAGCCCACTTGGGGCTCTTTTGGGGCGTTTGGGCTCTTTGGGGGGATCTGGGGGCCTTCTTGGGGCTCTTTTGGGATGCCTGCGAGGCCTCTTGGGGCCGTCTTGGACCCATTCGCAAAAAAAAGATGGGGGGGTCAATTCGGATCGCCCCTTCGGAGGCTCAAGAATGCCGTCTTGGGGCCCTCTTGGGCCGCTCTTAGGGCGCTCTTGGGCGCTATTGGGGCCGTCTTGGGACCCTCTTGGACCCCTCCTGAGGCTATCTCGGGCCGTCTCGGGGCCATCTCGAGGCCTCGAGAGCCCGTCGGAGGCGAACGGGCGAGACGGCAAACATACATGGAATTTTTAAAGTATTTGAAAGATTGTGGCCTCTATGGGGAGTCCTCGGAGGGCTCGGAGGGCACTCGAAACCGTCTTGGGGCCGTCTTGAGGCCTCTTGGATGCGCGTCGGAGGCTATATTGAGCCGTCTACCGCTATCTTGGGCCATCTCGGAGGCCATCTCGCATTCTTTGAAGCCCTCTTGGAGCCATCGTGGGCCGAAAAGGGCCCTCCGCCACATCGCGGGGGAGCCCGTCCAGATGCAGGGACGGGGGGGGTTAGCCCCTCGAACAGGGAGAGGAAGGAGGTCGGAAAAGGAAACGCCCTAGACCGCCTGCGCCCAGAGGGCCGGTGGGATTTATTCCCCACGCGTCGGGCCAGGCGCTCTCGCCATGGGCGGCTTCGCGGGCGACGGCTGCTTGAAACGGCCCCCGACAAAGATGGCGAAGGCGCTGTTGGACGCGGGGCAATTTGAAAGCACGTGCTGGGCGAGGTGGGGGGCCGCGAAACGCGTCGAAGGAGAGCCCATTGCCGTCGTCGGCCAGACGCGCGACCCTCGCGCGGTCGAGGGCGACGTCTGGCCCCACGTCAAGTTCTACGAGTTGTTCAACGTGCGTCGGCCCGCGTTCCATGAGAAGGCGACGCCGACGTGCGTCGCGGCCGTTTTCACGAGGGCGGCTTTCGTCGTCACTGCCAAGAAACGCATCAACTGGTGGCCCGCGGGGGCGGCGGGGGCCGACGCGCAGCGGAAGATTGTCGAGGGCGTGGCCGAGCATCTCGCAGCGGAGGGTGAGCGCTTGCACGGGGCGCCCAAGCAGGGCGACGCGACCCCAGCAGAGGATTGGCGGCGCCTCTTGCAGCGAGAGAGGGCGCCCACCGGCTCCGCCATGCAATCGGCCCAGGCGAAGCGCTCGGCCGACCGGCAGCACGCGCCCCCCATCCGCGTCAGAAGGGGGCACTTGTCGCCCGAGACCCGCGAGGTCAGGCGCCTTCTTGGGCCCGGCGGCCATTGCCTCGACCTGACTTCGTCGTCGCCCGCCAAGGCGGCGCCGTCGAGCACGCCGCTGGCGCAGGCCGTGGATCGCCCGCTCGAAGCGGGCCCTGCGGACCCCCCCGATGCGGTCCGACGGCGAGGAGGCGGAGGGCTCGGCGTTCCTTGGCGGCGCCGTGGACGATCGAGCGCCCCCGCGCCCAAGATGGCCGGGCGCGCGCTGAAGCGGCCGGGGGGGCCGCGGAACCCCGCGCGCTCCAATCGGCTACACGTAAGAGTGACCTTTCGCCAGAGTGACCTTTGGTGCGGGCCCATTGGGGCCCCCCGATCGCCGAGCGCGATGCGATAGAAGTGTCTTGCGCGCTCGTGTTTGACCCCCCCGCGGCCCCCCAAAAACTGCGCGCCAAAGGTCACTCTTGCCCGGGGTCGCTCTTACGTCTAGCCGATATAAGCACATGAGCATGCCGCATTTTAACGCAGTCTCTCACGGGCCTTTCCCCTTCGACAGAAACTTCGCAATGCTGTCCAACCTTTGGCTGTCGCCATTGTCGTCTCCAGGCGATCGTCCACTGCCGCGCTCGCGCCGCCGCTGTTTCGGTTCGAGGGGGTGGCGCAGCTGCCTGCGGGGCGCGCGCCAGCTGCGATCGCGGCAGCGGCGGGCATGGCACGCGCGCGCAGCAAGATAAAAAGAGCTTTTTAAAAGGGCGCTCGACACAGCGACTTTCGACGTGAGGGATGGGTTCCTCGACGTTGTCAAATGTGCGAAGATCGAGGACGTGGCTCCGTGCCAGAACGACCCCGCGATGCCGTTAATGATCATCGCGCGGCACGTCGGCGCAGTCCCCGACGAGCGCAGTTGCCGGGAATGCGGCGCCAAGTTCACGATGAAGGTGGAGTCTGCGACGTCTGACCGCTCGGCGCGCTGGCAGCGGCGGGGCCCTCGCCGCGACTGCGCTAGCAGCTGCGATGCATGTGGCGACGTCGAGATTTCCGCGGCGAAGGATACCTTGCTGGCTGATGCCGAGCCATCGAGATGGCTCTCGCTTTTCGACTGGGTGGTTATGCGGGCGCAGGAGTGCCCGCGCTTGGAGATCCCGCGCGAGCTCGGCAAGCAGTGCATAGCAGCGCAACATCGGGGGGCTTTGGATGGGGAAGTTCCTGGGCGCGGCTGCGTCGTACATTGTGGGCCAGATCTCCTCGCCGAGCTTGCGCGAGACTTTCAGGGGGCGGGCGCAGGCCAAGGGCAATGGGGGCGATGAAAGGACGGCTGCCAAAAAGAAACAGAATAGGTTCATCGCGCAGGCCGACGAGGTGTTCCTGAACAAATCAAAGGTCAGCCGCTTCGCGCCAGGCATCCGCCCTAAGGGGGGCGCAGCGTGGCTCTGTGGCGCGGCGGCGCAGGGCAGCCCTGAGAACTTCGTCTTCCGAGTCTCGGGGCGCCCGGGTGATGCGCTCGACGGGCGCCTCCGCGGCGCGCGGGAGACGGCGACGAATTTCGACGCGCAGGGCCTCCGCAAGGGCGCGGTCGTGGCAACGGATGGGTGGAAGGCGACCCTCGCGGTCATCAAGCGCATCAAGAACAGGGGTGGATGGTCAGACAAAGGTTTAAAGCGCGAGATCGTCGCCCACTCCCAGCGGGAGGTCAAGAGCCCGCGCGGTTTCACGATTTTCCGCAACGGTCCTCAAGGGGTGGCTCAAATATCGCATGGGCGGCCGTCTTCCGACTACTTCTGATCGGCGGAAGTGGGCCCGCTCGGTGACGGAGCCCCAGCGCAGGAAGGCCGTCGCGAAGGCGTGCTCCATCGACGGCGGCCACGCCTACTCTCTGCCGACGAAGACCTTGCTCTCCCACGCGGCGGAGGTCACGCAGGCTGGGGGGCTCTGACGCGGCGCCCCGGGGGCGCGCGCTGGGTCCGCGCGCGCATTTCAAGGGAACGGTGCAACCCATTTCTAGATTTGAAAAGCGGTCTCACCCCGCACCAAAATAAACCATCATCCAGTCATCAGCGCAACCGCCGTCGCATCATCCGCCCCAGCCTGAATGCTCAAAATCGGTGGGGCCGGAAAAAGAACCGAAACCCTTCCATTGTACTCGGGTGCGGAAAATGCGCAGCCCACGCATGGAGGACAAAGGGGGGGAGGGGCAGCGGGACCGATGGGCGACGCCACGCCCGGGGCGCCCCCAACCCCCAAGACCCAGGCCCCAACGAGCCAGGTCCAGCTGCGGCGACGAGATGCCACCAGCCAGCGACGACGGCCCACGGCTCGCGCCGCCAGCGCCCCCCCCGGGCGCGAACGTTCCCACTGGCGAGTATCGCGCGATTGCTCTGGTCGCCGCGACCGCCCCCGCGTGCTGCAACGGAGGGGTGGAAACTGCTCGACCTCGGCATCGAGCTTCGCCCTCGGGGGCCCGCGCTGCCCGGCGGGAGCGCCAGCGCGACCGTGGCAGGCAGCCCCAAAGCCCGCCGCAGCAGCGCCCGCTGCCGCCCACGGCGTTGCGGGCCCGCGGCAGGTGGCAGCCTGGCCCCTGAGCCCATGGCAGCGCGGCGTCCTGCGGTCGCTGGCGGCCGCTGCCCATCGTTGAGCAATCGACACCACCTGCCCACTGCTCTGCGATGGCGCTCCTCTGATGCTGCGTACGGGCGCCGTGAGCGCGCCCCGAGGTCGGTGGCGGCCGCGCCTCCCGAGGCCCGCCCCCCCCCCTTCCGACCGCTCGGCCGGCGCGCTGCGTTGCGCCAGCAGCCGCAGCGCGTTGGCGCCGCGGCCGGAGCGCCAGGAGTTTTCGCGCTGCCGCGCTGGCAGCTCTGCGGCCAGAGGCCCTGCCGCCCCCCCCATGAAGCAACTTTCGGCGCTCCTGCTCAGCAGGCCGGGGCCGCATGTCTGTTCCGCCGCGCGGCTGCGGCTGGCGCCTGCGCCAATTCTGGGCGCGGCATCTGCGGCCGGCGCTCTGCCTCCCCCTGCCCATTTTCCTGCTCCATTTTCCCCCTCCCCACCATCATTGCCATCCGCCTCTTCCCCCTGCTCCTCCTCCTCTCCTCGTCTCTTCCTCCCCTCCTCCCCCTTTTTCTTCCATCCCTCCTCCTCCTCCTCCTGCTGCTCCTCCTCCTCCTCCTCCTCCTCCTCCTTTCGATTTTCCTCTTCTCACTCATGTCCCTTGTCGTCGTCTTCATTTTCCTTCACCAGGTTTATAATTATTATGTGTCATAACACCTCCTCCTTCTCCTCCTCCTCCTCCTCCTCCTTCCTCCTCCTCCTCCTGCCTCTTCCTCCTCCTCCTCCTCGTCCTTCTCCTCGTCCTCCTCTCCTCCTCCTCCTCCTCCTCCTCCTCCTCCTCCTCCTCCTCCTCCTCCTCCTTTTCCTCCTCCTCCTCCTCCGCCTCCTTTCGATTCTCCTCATCTCACTCATGTCCCTCGTCGCCTTTGTTCTTTTTTTGTTTTTCTCTTACTCGGCTTGTACCTATTAGCTCCTCCTCCTCCTCCTCCACCTCCTCCTCCTCATTGTCCTCCTCCTTGTCCTCCTCCTTGTCCTCCTCCTCCTCCTCCTCCTCCCTCCTCCTCCTCCTGCCTCTTCCTGCCTCCTCCTTTTCCTCCTCCTCTCCTCGTCCTCCTCCTCCTCCTCCTCCTCCTCCTCCTCCTCCTCCTCCTCCTCCTCCTTCTCCTCCTCCTCCTCCTCCTGCACTCCTCCTCCTCCTCCTCCTCCTCGTCCTCCTCTACCTCCTCCTCCTCGTCCTCGTCCTCCTCCTCCTCCTCCTCCTCCTCCTCCTCCTCCTCCTCATCTTTCTCCGCCTGCCCGGACGACCGGCAAGGGAGGCGGTCGGTTTCCATTCAGGGCGGTATTTCTATTTTGTCCCGAGGACGTGGAGGAGGGCGGAAAAGGAGGGGGGTAAGATGAACAGTAGACGGGGGAAAAGAACGATGATGAGGGTACAGTTAACAAGAACCAGGAACAGGAGGAACATGACAAATAGGAGGAGGAGGACGACGACGACGAACAGGAGGAGGAAAACGCCGACGAACAGGAGCAGGAGGAGGAGGAGGAGGAGGAGGACCCCGAAAACGTGGAGGGAGAAGGAGAAGGCTTCCTGCCGGCCGTCAGGGGCCCTGCGGCTGTGCTGGGCACGCCGAAGACCGAGGCGCACGCGGCACTGGAGGCGGCCTCGTTTTTCTCGCCCTCCCGGGAGGATGCGCCCAGAGGATGCTCCGCAGTGGTGGCTCGCTCGCTCGCCCGTCCTCCCAGGAATGAGCGATAGCTGGGGAGCGATGAGAAGGGAAGAGTGCTCCTCCTTGCCCCCTCCCCTTCCCCATTCTTCTCGTCGGGAGGATAGAGGGGCGGGAGCAGGCAGGAGAATGGGGGAGGAGGGAAGGAGGAGGAGGAGGAGGAGGAGGAGGAGGAGGAGGAGGGGGAGGAGGAAGAGGAAGGGAGGGAGGAGGTGGAGGGGGGCAGGGAAGAGGGAGCATAACTCCCTCCTCTCTTCTCCTTCCGTGGCCCCTCATTCCTGCTTCATCCTACTCATCAGCTCTTCCTCCTCCCTCCTGCTTGCTCCTCCCACATCGCCCCTCTCGTCGTTCTTATCACTTCCTCTCTGCAGGCACTCCTGAAGAGGGTGACGATCGCTAAGAGGGATGTGGACGAGATCTTCAAGGCCCCTCGGTCGAGAAATGCTTGCAGTGGCGCGGTGCACCCCCGTCCCGAGGGGGCAGGACGGAGCAAGGAAGGGTGTGCAGGGACGCAGGAGTGGGCGTGAAGAAGGTAGGTCCTCCTCCTCCTCCGCCACCGCCCCATCCGCCTCTCGTCCTACGCCAGACTTCTGGTGGCCCCGAGACCTCCTAGAACCTCCCCTCCAAAAGTTGCCGCCTCTGCCCTCATGGTTATCTCTCCTCTTCTCCCTCTCTCCCTCCCTTCCGAAGCCTTCCTCCCTCCTCCCTTTTCCCTTCTTCTCTTCCTGCTCCCTGGCCCAAGTGGCGCAAATGGCGCGTGCAATTCGATTGTTCAGTGCTTCCATAGCTGCCGTCGGCTTCACCATGTAACCTGTAACTCGGCCGTTCTGTTCACCTGGAGTGCGCAACAAATAGCTGGGAGCCCGCATGCATGAGCAGGGTCTACGATGGGATCGCCGCCAGTGAAAAGAAACAGCCGCGAGGACATGACGAACGAGATTAGCAAAGGCGTGGTTGTCGAGGCATGTGCATGGATCCATGCATGAGAACTACGCCCGAAACAGGAAACGCACCACACTTAACCGCCAACTCAAAACGTGAGCGATATCTATCGAGGACGCCTACGGCGAATCACCGCCGCCCCCCGCCTTTTTGGAAGCGCCTGCGTGGCCGAAAGTAGGGTTTGGGCTTGGTCAAGCTATCGGGCCACGCGTTTCCCGAGTGGGGTTCGAAAGCCGTCGGGGAACACGGAGTCGGGAGAGCTATCGGACCAGGTGATTTCCGAGCTTTCGGGCCTCCTGGAGGACGTCTAGGAGGGGTCTTGGGCCGTCTTGGAGGCCTCTGGCGGGCCTTTTGGGCAGTCGAAGGCAATCTTGAGACAACCTGGGCCGTCTTGGGTGCATCTTTGGGCCATCTTCGCCGTCTTGGAGGCCGTCTTGGCCGTCTTGCAGGCATTTTGTAGCCCATGTTGGCCGTATTGGAGGACATCTTCGGCGTCTTCGGGGCCATCTTGGGCCGTCTTGGGCTCTTCTTGGGGCCCTCTTGGGGGCTTATTGGGCTATCATGGGGCCATCTTGGGGGCCTCTTGGGCGCTCTTGGGACGATGTTGGGGGCGTCTTGGGCCGTCTTGGGCCGTCGGAGAGCTGAACAGAAGAACATGTCAACATACTTCAAAAGGCAAAGACACATCAATGATTTTGGCCCTTTCGGGCCTTCCTGGAGGACGTCTTGGAGGTCTCTTGGGCCGCCTTGGGTGCATCTTCGGGCCATCTTAGCCGTCTTGAAGGCCATCTTGGGCGTCTTGGAGGCATCTTGGAGGCCATCTTGGCCGTATTGAAGACTATCTTGGGCTTCTTGGGGGCCTCTTGGGCCGTCTTGGAGTCCTCGTGGGGCCCTCTTGGGGGCCTCTTAGGCTGTCATGGGGCCATCTTGGAGGCCTCTTGGACGCTCTTGGGTCGATGTCGGGGCCAAGACGTCCTCCAGGAAGGCCCGACAGGGTTAAAGTATTGATTTTCTTATAGTTTTTGAAGGATTCTGACATTTTCTCTTCTTTTCAACTCTCCGACGGTCCAAGACGGCCCAAGCGGCCTTTTTGGCAGTCTCAGGCCATCTTGAGGCCATCTTGGGCCGTCTTGGGTGCATCTTGGGGCCATCTTGGCCGTCTTGGAGACCATCTAGGCAGTCTTGGAGGCATCTTGGAGTCCATCTTGGCAGTATTGGAGGCCATCTGGGGCTTCTTGGGGGCCGCTCGGGCCGCCTTGGGGCCGTCTTGGGGCCGTCTTGGGGGGCCCTCGGGCCGTCCTGGGGCCGTCTTGGAGACTTCTTGGGCACTCTTGGGGGAAGGTGTTTTTTGTGCGAGCTTGGAGGCATCCTGGACTCTCTTGGGCCGTCTTGGAGGCCATCTTGGACCATCTTGGGCGAACTTGGATGCCATTTTGGAGCCGTCTGGAGCCGAAAAAACCTTTGCAACCACCTGTTATGCACCCTTCAGGGTGGCCGGCGGGAACAGCGGAAGCCCCAGGGGGAGTCCTTTCGGAAAAAGAGCCAAAACCAAAACCAAAAGCGAAAGGATTCAGCACGCCGAGCACCCCTGTGGCAAGACCGGGGGCGGCGGATATAGTGGCCTTCGGCCAATTCCGCCACTTTGCCTCGGTTGTAGGCCAGAGGCCTCTTGGATGTCTGTTGGGGTTTCGTGGGGTGCCCCTTGGAAGCTTCTTGGGATGTTTCCTCCCTGAACGCAAGCTATCAAGTGGTAGCCAATTCGTGCCACTTGGGCCATATCGATTCCAGCGGGCGTCGATCGATCCATCGTGTCTGAGTTATGGGTTGAGGTGTTTCCCTCTTGGATGAGTATTGGGCGCCTTTGGAGGACTCTTGGGGGCCTTTTAGCGGCCTCCTGGAGGCCTCTTAGGGGCCTCTTTGGGGCATCTTGGGGGCCTCTTGGGGTTTCTAGGTCACTTCCCGGTGGCTCGGGTCCCCCCCCGCCGAAAAGCGGCACTCGGCGGCGCCAGGAAGCGGCTCAGTTCGCCGCCGCATCTTCCGCACAAGCATTTCGAACGGTGTCGCCCTTGAAGACGCAGGAAAACAAATGCAGTCCTTGAGTGGGAATTCAGTATTAGAGAAAACACGCCGGCAAGTGGCCCAAGTTCTTGCTCGAGCACGATGATCTTGCGAAGTGGTGTACTTCGCAAGGATTTTCGAGGCGTTACACGTGGAGTAGGCGAGTGCACAGCAAGCATGCGCGCGGTATTGGCGATGCAAGAGGCCACCTGTTGCAGCAACGAGCAATCACGCAAACATCGCATTTTGCCAATCTTGTCAAATATGATGTTCACCGAACAAGTCGATGTGTTGCGGGATCCGACCGCGCTGATGTGTTCTCGTGGAGCCGCGTTCTCAAAAAGGCACGTTGGAGACAAGAAGCAGCTAACGCTCAAAGAAAGGGGCCAAAGGCAAGGCTACCCCAAATCTGCAGACACGAAGTTGTTGCATGCGCGTGAAATGACGGATGCGTTTGCGAACCGCGACATCTTGAATGCGAAATCATCCATGTTCGGTTTCATCGAAGAAGTGGTTGCGGACTCTGTGGCAGAAGCGGGGGCATTCTAGTTCAAGGGAATTTGCGTTTAACTCCAGAGCACAATGGACGGCCCCGTCCAGTTACACGAGCATCGTGGGAGTGCAGAAGCGGCCTTCAGCAAGCAAGTCAGCAGACGTACATGGCGGGGTATACCCAACGCGCGCAGACGCGGCAGGCACACGAGGAGCGCGACAATATTTGTCGAGTTCCAGGTGCTGTGCAGCCGTGGGATGGAGTATGTTAAACAGGAACGGACCATCGCAGCGATGTAGGCATCTCCTGGCGAACATCTTCACGACAGACGAGGCATAGTATATATATGTGTATATATATATATGTATACATATATATGTATATATATATATATGTATATATATGTATATATATATATATATGTATATATGTGTATGTGTATGTGTATGTGTATGTGTATGTGTATGTATGTATGTATGTATCTATGTATGTATGCATGTATGAAAGAGCGCGTTCTGTGGTCGCTTGGAGGGGGGGGGGGAACCTGACCCCCCCCCCTCCGCTACTTCTCTTCTCTCCCTCTCCTCGGCTGGCGGCGGCGGTGGTGGGGGCGACGAGTTTCTTTTCTGGGCCGGCGACTGCGCCTGCGGCGGCGGGCGGCGGCGGCGGGGAGCGTCGACGAGGACGACGGTGGTGGAGGTGGTGGTGTGTTGTGGTGGTTGTGGTGGCGGTGGTGGTGGTGGCGGTGGTGGTGTATGTGGTGGTGGTGGTGTGGTGGTTCGTTGTGGTGTTGGTGGTGGTGGTTGGTTGGGTGTGGTGGTGGTGGTGGTGGTGGTGGTGTG
Source organism: Prorocentrum cordatum (assembly GCA_963575745.1). Lineage (NCBI taxonomy): Eukaryota > Dinophyceae > Prorocentrales > Prorocentraceae > Prorocentrum > Prorocentrum cordatum. The sequence goes on from CAUYUJ010019084.1 coordinate 77,338, forward strand.
GTGGTGGTGGTGGTGGTGGTTTGTGGTGGTGGTGGTGGTGGTGGTGGGTTGTGTTGGTGGTGGTATTAGTTTGGTGGTGTTGTGGTGGTGGTTTGTTGTTGTGGTGGTGGTGTTGGTGGGTTGTTGTGGTGGCGGTGGTTTGTGGAGCTGGTGCTGGTAGTGA